>PVNU02003537.1:0-22051 GCA_003013855.2 Liriodendron chinense | reverse complement strand
GCATGCAAAGGTACGAATGGTCATGTTCAAAGGCCAAACATCATGATTGGAACAGTTGATCTAATGGGCCATCATCACGTGGACGGTCCATGTCCAAAACATAAGGAGATTGCACTACGGTAGCCACCGGATCAATGGCAAAACAAAGCAATGTTCAACATTCAACCAGCAAAAGCTCACAGCAATTTGAGTGGTCAAGAGTCGTCCGATAAAAGCAGGTTTCGGCTTATGGCTCATCTATGCCATGGCTTACCAGATCAACGGTCCTGATCACACCATGGCATTATCCTACAATGCAAATTGATACCAGCATTCCTCTTTTGTTAATGATCAAGAGCAAAACACCCGCTGACCAACAAAGTAAATTCCCACCATCTTTTTGTACAGATATCATACATAGTAGGCTATACGCAAGGGTTGAAGTATTGTCCAAAACTGGTGTTTATCGCCCGATACAGACTGGTTTTGTCCATGGACAATGTGGTAGCATTGGCCCGTATCAGCCCAACAACGGGCTTCATTCGGAAGTAGAAAATGAAATATTCTCAAGAATTTCCTTTCTTTCTTTTCTCTTGAGGATGCAAAGCCACATCAGCTTTCTGCTTCTTATTTGAAGTACGCTTCCTGCAAAACCCAAATGATGGGAACATGGCTATCATCTGTGTTTTTTTTTCAGGAATGCTGATGTGGAATACTGATATGGCATTTGTAGGCATTATGAACTTTCTGAAAAAGAAATTCCTGTCCTTACATTTCTCGGTCCGAATGAAGCCTGACGTGCCAGAGGGTGGACAAAATAAGATTTGAGTTTGTTCACCATAGAAACCCACCCTGCAATTCCACAAAAGAAGAAGCAAAATGGAAGAATGACATACCTCTTCATGAAGCAGATCTACCATATCTTGCTGAATTTGCTTATTCTTCTTAAAGAGCATTCTGCACATACAATCACAGAAAGGGAGGAAATATACTACAATGTCTGGACTCTGGCGGAACGGAATGGCTTTTCTTGCTTGGCCAGCAACCGAAGGTGGGGAGGCCTTTCCATGGTCCAAACTGTTCTACCAGGTGGGCCTCATCGTGAATGGATCACACCCCAAAAACCTCTTCTATTAGGTCTTGGCCATAATAATAATAGGTGGAATTTGAGAACCATTTTCAGACCCACCAATCAGATCATTAAGGTTTTCAGAACCCACTCGATGAACAGTCCATATCATTGGAAGGTGGGGCCCACCAGTATGGTTTCCAACCAAGGCAAAGATGCACCACTTTGTTCAGTATACCTCCACAAAAAATTGGGCTACGGTACAGGCTTAACCTAGGTGAGATTGGCACAATTTTTTAGCACTTTGACATTAAATATGATTGGTGGTCCAATGGAAGCGCCATAATCTGCAAGAGATCAATCAAATCCATCTTGGAGAAAGCTGGACTGCACTCTGCCGGGGTCTTGGCTGCTGCTGCTCCGAATTGTTTCTCTTCTTCATAATTGATGAGACAGTGGGGTTCAAAAAGTCGTGGCTCCTTGTCCTTTGAGATGCTGCTGTCTGTGAAAACATTTTCCTTTCCTGGACTAGGCTATGTTGCTTCTCCAAGGCCCCCCTATGTGCTGCCGTGTTCCTTTGAACAGCACCCCAACGGCTGTAATTCACACAGCTCTGGCTCCTCCCAACTTGCTGAAACCTGCCCTCTCTAGGACTAGTGTAGTTCCTGCTCTCCATTGTTTCGGCCGAATACATTGTCTCTCCTTCACTGCTATAATCAGCTTGGAAGCCATCTGCCTCATTCAGCGATTCCAAAACCTCTAATGGGGATGAACAGGACTGGACTTCACTATGATCACCCGGAATAGATTCAATAGGTATAATATCAGCATCTGCATCAGGATTTGCTGATCCTGATGGGTCATCTCTTGATGGGTTCTGTAATTTGGGTTTTTCGACAACATTGCCGTCCAAGTTCGGGAGCAACTGCTTGATGGCCAATGGCAGGGTTGCGGCTCTGGGAACCCTCGGTGGGAAATTGATATCCAAAAGCTGGGACTGGGTGTTTTCCTTCTTCTGAATTGGTCCTGCTGTCAACCTCGGTGATTCATATATCTCCGGGGTCGGAATACCTTGCTCATGGGTAGAAGGATGGAAATTAGCAAGCGGTTTTTCCTCATGGTAGACATTCGTCGAGGCATTACAGCTTGATCCAGGCTGATTTGAGGGTCTTGAGATTATCTGTGATGATGCTGACTCATCATCGATTTCCCCCTCTGCTGACTTGAAAACGCGGCGCATAGTAAAGGAGGCAAGAATGCTCACTCTTTTGTCCTGTGGACATCAATCGAATAAGTGGTAATTTGGGCTTGCTAAGCTCATCCAAGCTGCCCTCCCAGTGCTGGTTTAACCAATCACAGATGATAGGAATAGGGATTCCAAATTGCATGGGAAGATCCTTCTTCCATGATGACGATGATGATGACGAGGTGGAAGAAGATTTTGCAGTTGGGGATGAGGCTAGCTTCATCGGATCACAGACCATGAAGGCAAGGTTGCCGTGAACATCAAAACCAGCAGATCCAGGGCTCCAGGTTACTCCATCAGTTGATAATTTAATGAGATTATCAGTAGCAATCACCACTTTCCCCTCACCAACTGTCAGCTCCTTCTTCTCTGTGTGGCCCAGAAGATAGACTACACTGCCTAGATCTAAACCTGGATTGGAACAGGTCTTTAAATAATGGGGCTGCTGCCCCTGGGTCGTTGAGTCAGCATCCATGGTATCAAACCCCACTATTGTAAGATCAAGAACAGAACTGGTAATGAAAACCCTGCGATCAGACAAAAGAAGAAATCACCACAACATGTAATTCCATATAAATGATTAAATCACAAATCAAATTTTCAAGAAAATGAGTAACAGAATATTATGAATAGTTTCTATGGTCACTCTTTATCCCCCCTTTAAATAAGAATAGAATCCATTCACATTTGAAGATAATAAAGCGCCCAAATGCTTTTTAGTTGTGCTTTATAGTTAGAACTAAGAAGTCTATCTGACTCCAAACTCCACCTTCACCAGCTTTCTACCCTCCCTAACCTGCATAGTTCAAGTGTAGAATACGTGTTTCTATTATATGCAAACATAAGTCTATTGGTAGAAGCTCCAAATTTTACAGGGGAAAATGGAGGGAACTGCTTGCTTAGTGCCCTGCCTCTCATCTGATAAGTTGAATAAATCAAAATACTTTGGAAAAGGTTTGCTCAACTTCTTTGGTTTTCTGTAACCAAGTACCCTTTTTTTAACTAGTAAGACGTAGTTTTACTACGAAGAAAGAAAAAGAAAGTACAAAATACAAGGCAGAGGCTGAAAGCAGAAGCCCTACAACTCAAAGATAAGTGCACTAGCAGAAAGCCAAAACAGTATTCCCTGTCAAAATTGGAAAAGCTATTGCAGAAAGACAAAAAGTATCCCTTAGCTAATGCATCTGCTTGTCGTTTGCTTCTCTACCAATGCATGAGAAATGAGACTTGTCAATTCAAGCACAAATCACAAGCTTCCTCAATCGACCCAGCAAGTCTCTATGGACACACACATTAAGATGCCCAGCAGGTCTCCTGTAACTTACTGTCTAAATCTGAACTTAACAGCTATATTTTTGGACAAGGACAAAATTCTCATAATATTTTGGATGGTCCAAAACATTTATTCCCCTGAGCTACCCATGTTGATAAGCAAATTTCTAAATTTTTCCTAAAAAAGAAGATTGTCCACTTAATACACGATTGCACTAAAATATTCACAAACATGGTCAAAGGACAAGTGAAGTGATAAAAGCCTTAGGGTAATTAGAAGCGCTACTGAGATTTTAAAGATTTAAGAAGCGAAGATATCAGGATTTCAGCTTCAGAACACATCTATCCATGATCAGATCAGCATGAAACTCAAGCATATGGCAAGATAAAGTCAATAAACTTCAATTTTCTACTCTCAAATGTGAGGACTTTTGTCTAATAAGAAAGAGAGAGTGAAGTGAGAATTGCATACGGAAAGTTAGGCAGATTATCTCCATTTGCAAGTACTTCTCCTTTTCTAAATTATATTTATTAAATGATTGTCATGATAAGTGTTCAATTTTTACCGTTGTTGGATGCGTACATGCATGCCTTTTTCTCATTTGAACCCTACATCCAACATCGACCATCACAAGATGACAATTCCTTTCGTAGTGGATGATTATTCAATCTTACAACTGGAATCAAGGAGATATCAGAAAGCTAAGGTGTAATTCCTTCCTCCCTTTGAAGTGGGCTCAAGTTTTGGTAATGCAAACAGCTTTCCATTAAATGGGGCCCAAGCTTGGCAATGGAAACCATCTAATCGGCCACACTGTAGATGGTTCATGTCCCAAAAAAATCTCCCAAAATGGAGGGTCATAACTATTCTTGGCCTATTTCTCACTGAAACTGGACCGTTTTCCTTTCTTATTCTTAACCATCTATTCGTAGGCCTTGGAAGATCCCAACCCTTTGATCTTTGGACTATTTCCATTGAATGTAGACTTTTCTTGCAGGCCTAAAAACATGCCCTATTATTGTATTTTCTTCCTTTGCCATCCATTTGTAAGCATTGATTCAACAATTAGAATTATCCAATTGAGAGATTTTTCATGGGTTACACCATCCATCGTGAGGCTACATCAGCAGTCTAGAACATCAAACCATGGACCTCATGTATGGTTTGACCCAAGGTTACCTGGATCATGGGTCACTCTAGTACGTGGTATGGAAATAGGTACGTTGCAAACGACTTCCTCCAATATGTGATATGTAAGGGGCAGGGATCATGCGGGCTGCTTGAGTGCATACAGTAAGAATATGAAATGTATTTTTATATTGTAATTTATTGATGTCATTATTATAGATCTTGAATGCATAGCACTATATTATACACATGCTATCACAAAACCAAACTATACATCTCTATGTTCTAAATATTATTTACACATGCTATAAGAGTATAAGGCCATAATTTCGGAATGGTAAACACAGTGATTTGGATCAAGAATGACCAGCAATCTGGATCTTAGAACCCAGAATTGGTGGGGGGGGGGGGGGGGGGGGGGGATGATTTGGGTACATTGGATTGACCATCTGAAAAGGACAACAATTTGTTTTTCTTTTCCTTTTCAATATTTCTTCTTGTTTATGGATTTTAAATTTAGTAAACAAAGTAGCACAACGATATAATTATCCAATTTATTTATTTCAGTTCTAACGTCCATGTTCTTTAAATAATTTTAGTTGTGCAAGATTTTCCAAACATATTCCTAAGGAAAACCACAAGTTTCAATAGCCAAGAATAAGATTTGCTGGAATGGGGCTCCATTCAATAAAAGCAAAGAGTGTAGAAGCAAGCATTCAATCAGAATGACAAGTGACTTCAATACTGTAGCAATAGGCCTAGCCACAACAAGTCTTCAGAGTGAATTAAAGAAAGAGTAAATAGAGAGTATTTAAGGCATTGAGTCGTGATTATAGTTTCAACAATGATATGAGATATTCTTATATGTTTGTTTTTGTTTTTCTTTTTCTTTTTGAGAGGCGATTCCTATACATTTTCTTAATTATGGCTACTAAAGAAATTGGTGATCTTGCAAACATGCTCCCCGGGTGGGATACTTAACGTGTTAGCTAGAAAATTACGGGATACACGGGTCGATACACACAATGCCTAATATCCATTGTTTATGTGTGGGACTGTTGGGGAATCTAATCCCAATCGCTCCCATAGCTGGATATCCTTTACTGCATCTCCTAAGAGGGAGGTGCTTTTGGTGGGGGTGTGCCATGACGAAACAGGGGAATGAAAGGCAACTTTCCACTCAGATGCTCTCTACACTCCCCACAATAATAGCTTGGTGGTCTTGGGGAGCATCGAAGCTTGCTTCTTTTCCAGAGTTTTCTTAGCATATTGTCCCAGGAGCTGAGGTCCAAAATATAGAATAAACAAGTGTTTCCACAACTCTACCACCGTCCAGTTGCTATACTCACTTATATCTTCTCCCTTTAATTGAGCTATCGGGCAAATAGCTTCACACCAAGCGCATCAGGTTGCTAAGCAAAGTAAAGCTTCCCATAGCTCTATGAGCAAAACAAACAAAGTTATTTCATAACCTTTGCAAAAGATTTACTTGCATAGCATTGTTCCAATGGTGTCACTTATCCATGGTTTGTAAACCACCATTCACACCAATTCTGATAAAACAAAGACAAGGTTGTCCAAAGAAGCGCTATTCGGTACAAGGCAATTTGGACAAACAGTTTATTTTAACCCATATTCCATAAGGTACATGAATGAGTAGCAATTTTTTTGTACATGCATGGCACATGTACCACACGTGCCAATGTCCATAAGTGAGACTACCCATCTTCAAGCACCCCACATATGCCAGATGTGCCATCATCGTACATCTTCAAGAACCCCACAAGCGCTAGCGCCTAGCATACATCTTCAAGTTAACCATGTGCCATCATACATCTTCAAGAACCCCACAAGTGCAACCGTGCATCTTCTAGTTACCAATATGTGTCATGTGCCATCATAAACATTCAAAAACCCACAAGTACCACCGTGAATCTTCAAGTTACCCACGTGTGCTACACATACTAGTATTCAATTTACAAGAGCCTAGCGTTTGCACATGTGCCAATGTGCCAAATGTTGATAAGAGCTACATATGCTTGTCCATCCACCCTTATCTAAGGTGTTTGATAAACAACAATTGGTACCAAAAAAGGTACAACAAAATAGTCCATCCATATAAGCCTACATAGATAAGCCACAATTGGACAACGTGTCCAGAATATCCTATCGAGTAACCAAACAGGCTCTTAGTTTTTTATGGTCAATTTAATCAAAGTATTGGGCCAAGAGAGAGGTTGGGGAGGAGAGAAGCTTAATTAACTAACTAGGGTTCACTTATTTTTAGGTACATGAATGAGTTGCTTTTTTTTGTACATGTGTGGCAAATGTATCAGATGTGCCAATGTGTCATAAGTGAGACCGCCCATCTTCGAGCACCCCACATGTGCAACATGTGCCAACGTCCACATGTACGTATGGGACAATTGCCACATGTACCATCGTACATCTTCAAGAACCCCAAAAGAGTCACCATGCTTCTTCAAACTACCCACATGTGCCATTGACCATTGTACATCTTCAAGAACCCTACAAGTGCCACTGTGCATCTTCAAGTTACCCACATGTGCAACACATATGGGATCTCCTTAAGGGTGCTTCTTCCTGATTAGAAGTTTATTCTACGATGGGATTGTCTTGAGAAACCTACAGTTAATTTCTCAATGTTCCTTCGTTTACAAATTGTGAGACAGGCATCTCTCTATGTGACCGACATATGGACAATCGCCCTTTGTTCATGGAAGTTAGGGAAAAAAAACAGCAAATCTGAATGGTTTGGGTCATCAATGGCCCTACAAAATTGTGGTTGAGTACATAAGTGTGTAGGGACGCATGTATTATTCCTCTGCATAATGAAAAATTAGAAATGTATGAGCATTCTCTCTTTGACGCACGAGAGAGGGTGGAGAGAAGGAAACTTTTGTTTCCGCCAATGGGTAGGAAATAGAAGCCAAAACTATCTATAAATCTTTTGGTCCCCATCCTAGCTCATACACTTGAAAATCTCATTGCATACAGGCATGAGAACTGTGAGGAAGATCACGAGACAAGGAACTATTCATCGTCTTCTTCGTAAACCATCAAGTTCCATATAAAATGGACAGCACAGGTATATCTACATGTCTACATTCTTTGATCATCATGTATTCAATGTATGGGATCCTTGAGCTTGGGAGAATCAATATCATCATGTGGTATCAGAGCCACATACATTTGATCTTGGCAGATTCCGAGTTTTTGTTTAGTGCAACGATGATTCCACAACAGAGCACTCCTTTCTAGTTTCCATGACAGCTTCTAATTGAGCATATTTAGTATATTTCCTACTCATGCTGTAATTATATCAACAACATGATTGTTTTCGGAGCTTGAATGTCAAGAGATATCAATTGGCACATCAAGCAAGTTGATTGTTACCATGCTTTGTTTTCGATTTTATCACTACATTGATCCAGCACGACACTACGATGGTGATGAGATGCTTGTTTCTTAGTGATTGTTGTGAATGGTTTCGGTTTGTCCTGTTCTGGAATTATGGTTATTGGCCATGTTATCCTTCCATGAGTTTGATCAAGTTCTTTTTTATTTGATTGGTGATTTGTTGTGCATCTCAAATGATTATTTAGGATATTACGGTTTGTGTTTAACCGTAATCCTTCGATCAAGTATCTACTCATGACTCTCATATTTAATGGTCTGACATTTCTGAGATTCAAATCAATTTCTCATGATATCAAGAATCGATTGAGTATTTGTTGTTTGATAATCAATCTTGTGAATTCGTATATGTTTACATGAGGTAACAATGATTGGAACATACATCTGGTTATCTTGAAGGTGCATACTTTGTTTTGTTATTATTACACCAATGACTTAAGTCTTTTTTGTTGATTATATAACCAATGTGTTATCATGTGACTCAAGATTATTGGAATGGCTCTGAATTGTGCAATCAACTGACGTGATTGTTGAAGCATCCAACCCCACCTTGCAATCATGAACAACATCAATCAGTGGCATCCACAGATTGCATGGTTGTTGGGCTCACTTTTATCGTCAGGCCCATTTCTGGAAGAAAAAAAAAAATCCTTCTTTAGTTTGCTTGGGCCACCAGACAGTGAAAAACCATTTGGGTGAACCATACACCATCACAGACAACCAAACCATCACAATGCACAAATAGATTCACTGGCGCCACCTCTCCAAATCCCATTTGCTAAAGGATTTAAAGAAAACATGGCCATTCAACACTTTCGCACCTTTCCTCAGTCCATTCTATAACTAACTAAAACCACTATATCTCACTTCCTAGAACCCCAAAATCGTGTCCAAGATTCCATGACTCCTTGTAAAGTCAATATGGATACGTATAATCAGATTACCACCCTCAAATCATCAAGCCATTGACTTCTCCAATCATGTCAGAGATTCACTCTGTTGGACAAAAAAAAAAGGAAGAAGAAGAAAACAAAAAAGAGAACTATAAAAGAGAAATGTCACTACTGTATCAATACCAACCAAGAACAACATTTTTGTGGGCTTCTAAAAAAAAAATCATTTTTGTGGAGAGGGAGCTATCCCCTTACTAGTGTCGAAATATCCGATCGCAAATGCCATTTGGAGAGCATGGACCACATATACCATGGTGGCATATGCGGTTTTTGGACCGTTGGGCATTATGCAATCGTACAAAGTAGTATGCGACCGGATAAGCCATCACTATGCGATCATGCTATCACATTCTCAGTAAGCGGTGGCATAATGTCCCAAATGGACTTTTTTTCCTTTTTTTTCATAGTTTTTAGTACATGCATTCATTTGAGTACTTGTCAGTTGATTTGTTATAGTCTAATAGATGCAATAAATCTAACAAAATTTTAATGAAATTGGCAATAAAACTACTACAAAAAAAAAAAAAAAACTCTAACAGTATTTTTACATTACTTTTTATATTTTTCCATTTTCCCTTATTTTCAGTTTTTTTTTTTTTTTTTTTTCATTTGGGGGCTGTGAGATCGCATTTGCAATTATGTGATCGCATATGCAAATGGCGGCACAGCTCCCTTGGGTCGCATGGGATTGCTTATGCCATTTGACAAAGCTGCTCCTTACGTAGAGATTTTGTTAATTCTACACACGGCCACACATGCCAATGCAGCACAATCTATATCCAACCCATGCATGATGCGGGTCACTTCGTCTGAAAGCCCAAACATCAGGCTGGTCCAACCATGTGGTGGGTCACACAAATGTGCTAAATGTAAACATTAGAAAGTTATTTTTAGCTGCCTGGTGTGTACATGTGTGGTCTGTCAGGTTGTTGGACTCGCCTAATTTTTGTGCTGTGGCATCCATGCAGTGAACCCACCTGATGCACAGCTCGTATATGGCACACATACCACATTGGCATGAGTGGGCCCCTGTAGATGGGATATAGAGATTGGCATGTAGCCAACTTTCCCTGCATAACGCAAGTTCGTTGGGGCAAATTCCTTACAAAAGCTCACACATTTTCTCTATCCTCTCCTAACACACAACCACATATCCTCTCCTAACACACAACCACATATCTATAGGCAGATAACATGCCCAATATAGATACACCAAACATCCATCTACCCCAGAAACAACAGCATTTGTACTGCAAACTGAAAAGGCCAACATTTCTAAAAGAAATGCACCCCAAAAAATTATATATCACATAAAAGGAAATGCTATTTTCAATTCAGCAATCTTCTTGACCAACAGATGGTGAGTGTAGGCCAAATTGCCCACCATTTTGGTGGTCCAAACCACTAATATGGTTGGCCACATGGTTGATATGAAGAGAGAACTCCAAAACAAATAATAAAAAATAAAAAAAACATTGTCTATTGTATGATCCTAACCATCATATAGGGTTCCCCACCAAATGCTGACAAATGGCGGTAATTGCCCATTTGCAGGCCAGCAATCGAATTGCTAGGATCCTCAACGGGGGATATATCAGGGAATGGCCCATCCAGTGCAATGCCCGTGATATGAATGGCTCAGTTCACTGAAAGATGGGTCCCACTTGTACCATATCTGGGTCCAAAAAACCAGCATCATTTCTTCAATCAATCATCATACAGTAAGACCTCAACAATAAACTGCCCCCAACAGAAACTGCATAAAGATAGAATGTGCAAATTAAAAAGGACCCAAAACAGCTAAATTTAGAAAAGCAATCAAAAAAAAAAACCCTAATGACAAATCAGGACCCTTTAACAACAGTCCGAAACTTCAATTTACAAGATCCGACACAAAGCTGTTCCATCATTTTTTTTCAACATTTCTAAGTAAAATTGTAGAAAATTCCAACCGACAATTCACTCATTTTATAATATCAGCGTTACTTGAAATGCAAAAAAATAATAATAATAATAATAAATTAAAAAATTACCAATGCCAGTCCTCATTCTATCAGATCTAGAATAAAATGAAAGGAAACTGAAAGCATTTCACAGATCAAGTACCTGTGAGGAACAAGCCGGGCAGCGATGCGGTCCTGCAGCCGTACGTCGGCAGCCTCAGCAGCGGCAACCGACGGAAGGTTGACATGCGTCGTGAGTAGCAAGTTCCTGTGGATCAAGAACCCAGTCCCACCTGAGACGGCCGCCATTGCGGGGCCCTTGCCGCTGAAGATGTTGCCTTTCATCCTCTCCGACCGACCACTGCCTGAGCAGAAACACCACGATTCTTTCAAAACCCCCATTATTCTATCTCTCCCTCCTTCTCTCTCTAATATATATGGGTTTTCAGGATCTTGAAATGGAGAATGGTAGCGGCATTGGAGGCGTTTTGGGTCAGTTGTGTCGGAGATGGGGTTGTGTTATATTAATAGATAGAGAGATGTGACGAGATGCTCATGAAATGAGTAAAAACGAAGCCGTGACTGTTGCATTTACACGAGAGAGAAAGCTGAAGAGAGAATCAGAAGCGAGAGAGAGAGAGAGAGAGAGAGAGAGAGAGAGAGAGAGCTGAAGAGACAATCAGAAGCGAGAGAGAGAGAGAGAGCTGAAGAGAGAATCAGAAGAGAGAGAGCGAGAGAATAATGCCTTGAAAAAGTAGGGGAGAGAATGTAGGAAAGGGATCGATTTTTGATGGACCGGAATCGTCTCCAGAACCTGTTTTACGCGGCGCGCTAGACACTCGAGGATTGTGGGGCCCACCATTTTGTTCCATGTGTGAGATCCACTTGATCCAGCATTTGAGAATGGGGACTGTGGCCCCCCATTGATGCATATGACTACATCCACGCCGTCCATCCGTATTGAAAACTAATTTTAGGGCACCATCCAAAAAATGAAGCAGATACAAATCTCAGATGGATCTGTAATAATTGACCATTAAAAACTTGTTGGGGCCACAAAAGCTTTTGATCAAGATGATATTTGTGCGGTCTCTTCATCTTAGTCTTTGTGACCTTATCTACAGATTGGATGGCAAATAAACATTCCGGTGGATTCTATGAAATTTTTAATGGTGAAGATTCAATCACAACAGTTTCCTGTTCTGTGGTCCAGCTAAGAATTTTTTTTTCTGCTTCATTTTTGGGACCATGCACTAAAAATAAGCTTTCAAAATGGTTGGACGGTGTGGATTTGAGGAACATACATCACTGTGAGCCCCACAGTCTGTGGTCCCAACCACCTTGGTGGATCCCCGGATCCACCGAAGCCACGCCCGGAAGGATGATGGATCTTCATTGCAGATTTCAAGCAATGGGGCCCACCTGTGTTGTGGATAAAGATGGGAAAATACACACCAGGGTGGCTCCAGACACAAACTAATGGTCGCCGTCCCATCTCATTGTTCCTTGTGGTGTGGCCCACCTGAGTTCTATATCTGGCTGATTTTTTGACCCACGACCTTAATTGGGGAGCGACAGCTGATAGACGATGTGGATGTTGAATTGATGAATTCATACCAGTGGTTTCTTTTGGGAATTGTATGATAGTCATGCAGCGTATGCCAACTAAATTCTGAAACCTATTGTCTTTATTTTCGTATACACTGAAAATCAGATTGGTCGAGTAATCCTAGCCTCTAATTCATCTACACTTCTATGTTTTGAAATATGATCACAGGGTATTTTCATTTTTAACCGTCCAATAAATGCCCAACCACCGATCCGATTGTCCTATGATACATCTCAAGTGGGACCCATAATTTAGACATGACTTATTCTGCTACGAATGCAATTTTTAAGTGATTTCTAAGTGCCAGTGTATCACCGTCAAACTCTGCCCGATTATCAAAGTTTCTCTCTCATATGGCAATGGTAAGACAAGCCGGGGACTAATACTATAATGCAAAATATCTTATTTATTAGAAGTCTAACGGTCCATTTAAGATACACGAGAAACCACGGTCAAGAAGGAATTTTCTGACTGAGGTTTAGATTGACAGGACAATGAAAACTTCAAGTGAATGCAATGGACCATCATGGTGCGGGGACAAACAAATTGATCGGGCCTTACTCGTAGCAGAGCTGCTTTGAGGTACGAGCTTGTCTGAATGGGGAGCCAATTAGGTACTGCCGGTCTCACCCATTACGATGCAACCCTTACAATGGACCCACCTAGATGCATGTATCATATGTCTATATTTTCTATCTTTTTTTCCGAATCATTTTAGGAATGACCGAAAAATGAAGCACAACTAGATATAAGGTAGATCATACCATAGGAAATATTAGTGGTTGACCATTAAAAACTATTTAGGGGCCACAAAAGTTATAGATCAAGTTGATATTTGTTTTTTCCCTTCATCCAATTTTTTTCAACGTTAGTAATAAGCTCGATGTTAAATAAACATTATGGAAACATGAGGCCTAAGAAGTTTTTAATGGTAGGAGGTTCAATCACCATTGTGTTCATATAGCATGGTCCACCTGCGATTTGGTTTGCTTCATTTTTTAGCTCATGTCTTAAAATGATCTAACAAAGAAAATGAACATTATGGATATAAAATACAGTAAAGGACGCACGGTCTTCTAGTCCGCTCCAAATAATTGAAGAATGCTAGGATGCCCAACGTTGCTTGCCACAAGATAATGGAGGCCATCCTGGATGGAAAATTAAAAGTCAAAGTCTCACTAATCAGGGATCACCACCATGCTCATGGTGATGAGTTAGAAATAAACTAATATTTAGCTCTTGTGTTGGGAGCTTGTATTTGGAATGCATTGGAATCCTTGGCTGCATTTAGGAACACTCTAAAATCCAAGAACGTACATGTGTTGAAATACTATAGTAAATTAAATTGAATTTAATTACCAAATCAACTTTAATATCTCATATTAGTAGGGGTGTCAATGGGCCGAGTTAGGGCCAGGCCAAGCTTTGTCCAAGCTCAGCCCGCCTCCCTCAACGTATGCCCAAACCCGGCCCAAGATACAAATGTAGGGTCTAGCTTGAACCCGACCCAACTCGAGCCCGACCTTTTACCTAAAGAGAGAAATTATCCTTAATCCCACGCTTTTCCATATATGAAAAAAAAAATCCTCCTTTTATGAGGGAGATGAATTTTTAGGAAAAAATTATGTAAAATTTAAATTTTAAAAGGAGGGAAGATATTTTAATTTTAATTTAAAATATATACTCGGGTCGGGCCGATTTATTAGGCTTTTGAACAACAAGTCCAAGTCCGACCCATTTGAAAAACGAGTTTATACTTTAGGCTCGAACCCGACCCGCGGGCCTAATAGTTTAGTCCCAGCCCGGCCCAAGGCGGGCCAGGCTCGACAGCCCATCAGGCCAACCCGGCCCATTGACAACCCTACATATTAGTGTACATATGTGATATTTGACCATATTATTGAATAAGCCTGTTGAAATATATATTTGAGCATAAAATAACGATACTCCTAGCCTTAGGTGGGCCACAAGCATAGTGATTATAGATCAATGAATTGCCAACATTGTTTAACCATTGGTTTACATGGTCAATGTTTGGACTGTTCGAATCATTCCGTTGATATGATTTTAGTAATGCAACAGATAGCTAGATTTTTAAGTATTACAAGCATGTCATGTGCATAAAAGATTAGTAGCTCAATGACACATGTGACTCTCCTATCTTTTAAAATGGGCAAAAAAAAGCATGTCACTAAATCACAGAAAAAATTGTGAGATTTCAAAACACACTAAAACAGTGTATTTTAATTTGATTCTCTTTACCTTTAAATCCATATTGCCAAATGACTTTTGAATTCACTCAAATGCATCTAAAACAGTGTCGTGTGATGAGTAAATGATTTAGATTGTTTACAAGTGTTGTTGTTGCTGATTCACAATGGAACCTCCTATATGAACAACGTGAATGGTCATTAGGTGGAGCGGTAGGGGTAAACCTTGTTCCAAGGGTTCAACTTTACATTTAAAGAAAACTGCTAACTTTGCTCACATGCATTCCTCACCTTGATAGCTGTTTAGTCCCATTTTTGGCTCTCCGACTTGGATCAATCAAAGGCCACCACATGTCAACACTACATGGTTTATAACTAGCATGAAACTTACTCTCATCTGAGAGTCTTTTTATTTAATATTCCTTTGGTGATACGCATTCGGTTCTAAATGCAGAGGCATAAACCCTTAAATCCACATTTAAAAATGAATTAACGCGTGCCATGTGACCCCATTTATTATGCCAATTAATGAGGCAGTGTACTCAGAACACCTATAAGAGACCCGTCCAGAGAACGGATCTAATCACATATTTGGCTATGGGAATCGTCTCTCACAATCCTTCCAAAATGGGAGATATTCCCAGAAACATTTGTAGAAGTTGTAGCGTTCGAGGAGATTATGAAGATTCGAAGATCGAACCAATGCCCAAGTGAATCCAGTCATGATTCATACTCAAATCGAGAGAAATAGACACGTCAGCCCAGTTGTGTTTGGAACCATGTTTCGATCGAAATAAGAAGAATGAAAAGGGAGGCTTGAAGAAGGACGTGATACACATCAATATCAGGTAGATCTAGGCCACCCATCAAGAATATCGGAAAAGATAAAGAAATCACTAAGACACCCTATCTACTGATAGTATCTTGTGGCCATGGTTCAATTATAATTAAAAGAATGGGAGAACTAGATCCCCTCTGGCCCATCTCTGATAACAGATCCATATCGGGTGTTAAATTCCTCTAACACTCCAAACCATCATCTTATGAGTAGTTAAATGCAGGAGGAGGTTTGATCTAGACCATCCAATATCTCGAAATGGGTCACCAGGTGAGTGTAATGATCGATCTGACACCCGATCAACCCTTGAGGTCTCTAGATCTCAACCTGGTTGTTTTCATTAGAGAAACTTTGGTGGTCCCAGGCCCGATCCATGTAGTGGGCCACGGAGATCTCCGCGAAGGATCAACCACGAGAATAAGATCCGAGAAGCCAACAAGTCTGAATCTAACTAAAGTCCTTTCTAACCAATGCAAGTTAGTAGTTTCGGATTAATCAAGGAGATTCTCATATTCAGAACTACGATGTGAACGCGAAGGATCCAGGGTTAGCAAGGAAACCCAACAAGGGTTTCACCGCCTCAATAATTTATAAAGGAGCATTTGGAGAAGAGCTTGGGGCTTATGCCAAACATATCAATTTATCTTTTAAATTATCTCTTAATTTATATTTTCTAGCATAGTCTAGTCTAGTTTACTTCACTACTACTTAGCGGCTCCTACTACAGTACATTAGGAGTAGAAGTAAATTTCTGCAACCTTAAGTCATAAGATCGTGATCGACTAAGTCCTTATTTAGCTAATAATACCTATTCGATCACATCTTACTGGCCACCCACTTCAATCATCCATTCTGATAAACGTTCCAAGTATTTATCTTTTTTTTGTTTATTTATTTAGTTATTTCACACTTTATCAATTGTAATGAGCGATACTTTCAAATATTAATGAAATTGACAACGTTTAGCCTTTTTCAATTTATTTGCATATTATTATTCCCTTGATAAATATTGAACTAAAGCATTAGTGAAAGAATAAGGCTTTAAGTTCGTAGACTTATGTCTATTATCACAAGGTAAAAAGAATCCATTTGGAATGGCTAACCCCTATCATTTCACAAATTGCTTGAATAAGCAAAAAATTAGTGGTTAAGAGGATCATGTGTCCAATCTCCGATCTATCCGTCTCAACGTAGGGGAATACCAACAATTCAGTCAAACTTTGAGTCGAGTGGACTCTGGCATACCCGCTCATCTTACTTACATTCGAAAATTGAATATAGGCCATCGATCATATGAGTGACTTAATTTGATTGAATTGGCAGCAACAATAACAACATTAGAATCCCACTCTCTTATACATGCCAACATGGGCAAGAAGATCAGACCGTTCATCCGGTGGGTCCCACTGTAAATTGTCATCCAAATACGCCCTGATTTTTGAACATTTGCCAGTGAAAATTAAACCACCGAAATTTAGAAAGTAACTTTTTTTTATAATTTATTTCTTCTTCAAGAGAGACGCTAAATCTTTCTAAGATTTATGCGACTTTTCTAGAATCTCTCTTCTCTCTCTATCGAATCCGATAGTAGGATTCAGAAAGCGACTTCTCTATAATCTCTTTTTTTGTTATTCGGTAGAAGACTTAAAAATCGAAGAGATACTCTAGCACTATACGTAACTTTCATAAGAAGACTGGAAGTAAGATTTAGCAAGCGACTTTGCTGTATTGAAAATCCAAAATTAAGGCAAATCCAAAGTTCAAGTGGACCACACCATACAAAATAATGGGTTGAACTCCTATCGTTAAAAACCTTTTACAGCCACTATTTCTTACGGTGTGGGCCACTTTAGCTTCAAATCTACCGCTTTTTTTTGCTCATGCCTTAAAATGTTATGGTAAAATGGATGGATGGCATGGATATGTCACAAACATCATAGTGGGCCCATGAATGTACGCCAATTCTTTTCAAACGTTATTTACAAGGAGGAAATACTTATTCAAGCAAACAGATGTAAATTGTAATAATGACTTAGTCCTGGTTGTCGAAACCTTTGTTTTTCTCTTCCTCTTTATCACTCTCTTCTTGTGGATTGATTAAATTCTAAAGTTCAGAGATGATATCACTAAGCAATCGAGTGATGAGTCGTTGGTATGCATGATCGCACCAATGAAGGAATAATTCTAGAACACCAGACTGATCAGAAAAGGGATGATCTCAAAAGTGATTATGGCATCTTCGTAAAAGTAGTCGATACCAATGTAATTTTCCACATTGTGAACTACAATCTGAGCAAAAGAGGGATGATCGAGGGTATGTGGTTATAAGGAAAGGGATTGCCTCGTACAAGATTAAATTTGCGGGCGAATAAGTTGGGGCAATATTGTTCCACCCCAGCCTTTGAATTCATGTCAGACTCCATGGTGCCACCACAAGGAAGGTCTTCGCGGATCAAATAACTCTCCCAAGCATTATGTACTCTCGGTCAGCTGCTGAATCGTTCATATCGGCCGTAAACCAAGTCGGCTCGAATTCTTTATGAAAAAATGGAGTAAAAGAGCGAGAATCTCCATCGGTAGGTAAAGCAAAAAATAGGGGTTCATGTATTTGAGAAATGAAGTTTATTCAACGAATAATGCATATTGTGATGCTCGTAAGAAGTATAGATGATACTAGCTGGAGGGGGTCTTATTACCAAAGCCGAGCTAAAATATTCAAACAACCACATCTGGACTAACCAAAGGGGACATCCGATATTGTATAATCCTTTAGTTGTCACATCATGCATACCTCTGTACAGATGGCAAAGCACAAAAGGGGCAATAGCAAGTTTTTTGCCGCGAGCGAGAGCTTCAGCCAAAGGAATGTATTCTTGTGTGACGTTAATGGTGTTTACACACATTAAGTTTCAGGAAATCCAAAGTAACAGGAATGTCGTATGTGTTGAGCCATGAATTGTGCATATTTTAACCCCAATTCATAGCATAATTGTATAGTTTAAGTTGCTAAGTTAAGGACTTATGCTTGCTTTTGTGTTTGTAGGTAAAACAGAGAGATGTCATCGATTTAATGCTAATTTGGAGGATTTGAGGCGATTAAAAGACCAAGCTTTGATGAGCTAAAGAAGAGAGGAAAAACTTTGAAGAAATCATGTTAAAAGTCCTAAATTGTCCTGAAAAAGCAAAGTGCAAAGCTGCAGGGCCATAAAAGTAAAATGCAGAAAGTTGCAGTTTCTGAAGATTGATCCAGAGATTGATTCGTCAATTGATCGCCTAACCTGCGATTGATCGACAGCCCTGAGCGATTGATCGCTCATAGCAAAATTTTACTAATTTGTTGTTGGACCTTGCCGGACTAAAAAGAGGAGTTGCGATTGATCGCCAGCTCTTAGCGATTGATCGTCAGACCAGTTGTGATTGATCGCTAGTCACTTGCGATTGATCGCCCAGGCTCACAGATGTCCAGATTCAGTTTTTACAGTTGGCCCAAAAAATTGATTAATCGCCTAGACCAACCGATTGATCGACCAGTGTCCAGACTTCGTAAGGAGACTCTAATTTCTGAAACATTCTAAGTCGGTGATGGATTTTTGTTATAAAATGACACATCTACGTCGTTCTTAAGGCATCATAGAAGGCTGAGAAGTTCATGGGAGGTTGAGAGGAGCATCGTAGAGCATTCGCAACTCCTTCGATTAGGGTTTTTACGGTTTTTTTATGCTTTCTTAGTAGTTTTCTTTTGAGATTTAGTTCAATCTGAAAATGGTTAGCTAAACCTCTTAGCTAGGGCTAAGAGGTGAAGCTTTTAATTATTTGCAATGTTTAATTTGAATTAATTCAAGTACTTTTTGATTTTATGAAGAACACTTCTAGTTCAAGTTTGAAATAAAATAGTATTTTTAGTTGATCTTCTATCTCTTGTTATTTCTCTTACGTTGGATGTTTTAATTACTGAGTACTTAATGGGGTGTTGATTGATAGAATTTTGGGTTGTAGAGATCCTAGATTCATCATGATATGTTGGATGATAGGGGATCCTACAAACTAAGTTTCCTAATAGCTTATCTAGAACTAAACTAGAAAGAGTTCTTATCTTTTGATTGGATCTGAGATAGTTATTTATGTATTGATTTTGGTTCAATAGAAGTTCAATTTATGCTTTTAAACCAAGTCTAGTGATAAGGCTTGAGGAAGAATCATGAATGTGATCTTGCTTGTTTTGTGAAGGATTGAGTTGTGTGATTGAATACACCCAATGCCTTAATTGATTATGAGAGAACAATACCAGTGGATGATCCATCTATGTTAGATGTATTATGATGATTTGATTGCTTTGTATTCCGATTGGATAAGGATAGAACTCCGATTCCAATTGAGTTATCGGTTTGAATGATTTGAATTGGCGTTGTGAATGATTATAAGTGGATCATTGGCGCTCTAGTGTTTATTTCCCTGATTCAGGTATAAAATAGATAGTTTTATGTTCTTAATTTCCATCCATCATTACAAATCCGACTTTAGTTCATCCTAATTATAAAGTTTAGAATTGTTACGACAATCCCTGAGGATCAACATCGATCTTACAGATAATTTTTATTATATCGCAGCCTTGCACTTGAGGTGAGCGAACAGTATGTTCTTCTTGGCAACCGGGACTCAAATGTCTCATGTAAGCACCCATGAAGAGAGTATATATTTTACTCCCTTTTATTTTGAAAGAACCTTTGTCGACGAAAAAATTGAGAGAGACAGGTATGACGAATGAAAGGAAATGAGTAAAGACGCAAATATCCATGACAGTTGGGCTCATTGGGCCACATTTCAAGAGAAACGCGTTCAGGGATTTACTCTAAAAAGTTGAAGCGGCGAAAAGAAAATTAGATTGACCGAATATGAGATTGTGGATAATCTCATGCATTTATAAATACCAATCTCTCTCCGTACTGATTTTTGAGGTGCTAGAACTAATCATGCCATCTGACGAGCAGTGATACCCAGAGACGAGAACCTTTTAAGGCCATGTAGGGTGAGGGATTGTGGTATTATGAATTAAGATTTCTTCCTCATCCGTGATGAGGAAGAAAGGATCCAAATATCGAATCACATTTGGAGTAATGTTGGGGAGAAAGGAAGGGCCATGATGATATATCAACTGACCTTCTGCGAACATTGTAAATATGATCTCATTAGTGAGTTGGTCATTTAAATGATCTATAATGTTGAATATCTCATTGGCTGATGCGAACGACAGTAGAAGAAGATGAATGATTCAGAGCTATGAGAACGATGAAGAAGAAGAGTTAAAAGAATTCGAATTTCTCTTTTATCACCCACTCAAGAATAAGCATAATGAGGGTATCATCATTACATCTCGCCCACTAAAGAAAGGAAACACATGTCAGCACGTTGTTACTTCTACGAGAAGCCTTACCATTGTCGAATGTTCCCTCGACCATGCATATGAAATATGGTCACGACACAAGGATGAAAGGACGATGGATTAACATTACTTCAAATGTTGCTCACCTTTTTTCAAAAGCAATGCGACGTGGGGGGTAATTAATGTTGTACCCTATTTTTAGCAGGTCTGAGAAGACCAATCACATGAGTACACATGTGGTTGCATAACCTTACGAAATAAAAAAGTAAAGGAAATAGTCGAAGTTACAACCGATTTCGTAATAATCTAACTGGCGTTCTGAGATGATGCCACGACAACATAACAGACAAATGGGTGTAGATAAGTCAACACGTTAGTTACGAAAGGTCATAATGAAAGGAAAACCCAAAAGACCAATCGGCAGAAGAAATTAAGCGGTTACGTAATTGATGATTATAATAGCAAGGAAGAAGGTCAAGCTCGAGGTCCAACACCAACCAAATCAAATCAAATATCTCAATTTATCATGTTTTTCTATTATCATGTATGTATTTCTTAATATAATTTATCTTTGTTTTCCTTAGAATAGTCTTTCTTTAGTTTGAATGTTGAGATTATTCCATAGCAGAAAAATCTATAACTATAATTTAACAAGCAATGTCTATGCTCATACACTGAATTTAGCTTAAACGACGTATTCAGTCCCAAAAGGTGAACTACAGTCCGTTCCTAGATTCCGATTGTTAAGTTTTTTTTTTTTTTGTTACTTAATTTATGTTACTCCATACTGAAAAATACATTTTACTGAAGGCAAGAGTGTAACTCATCTTTGGAGGACGAACTCTACCCTCCAAGTATCGCCTGATTCTCTTAAAATAACTGAGTGAATGGCTAAATAGGCGGTCGATCTACACATATTCTGATTATATATAGCTGATTACAGTGTATATGCCTATTCTAGTGCTTTGGGTCATCGTTGTTCGGT
>PVNU02003536.1:0-153433 GCA_003013855.2 Liriodendron chinense | reverse complement strand
AACCTCGTAAGACTGTCGACGCAGAGGCTCTGCTGTACCTTTCCGATGTTAGTACCGGTCGGGAATGGAAGGGTTGCGATTGGGTACCCAGGTTGCAGCAAACTGCAGGGACAATCGCAACGTTTTCTCCAAACTCTCGCGGTATGTGCAAGTGAGCGATCTCCAAACAATCAATTGGCACAGATGCAAAAGCAAGCAAAGATTTCAGACCATGATCTATGGATGACCGGGTCAGAAGTGGGGTGTCCACTCGCTTTGGCATTCGGTTGCATGCAACCTCTGCCAAAGAGGGGCATCTGTAGACACCCCACCTTCGGCTACACTGTTGGTAGAGATAGCTGGTTGAACGGAGGACCATACCCCCAAATCCCAAGTCCAAACAAGACCGACGCCGGCTTTTATTGAAAATCTCTCGGGATGTTGATCCCGACGTAGTTTTTGGTCCGAAGACCTTAAACTACGTCGGGATCAACATCCCGAGAGATTTTCAATAAAAGCCGGCGTCGGTCTTGTTTGCTCACATCAAGATCAATGACTCCGGACATTTTCAAAAATCATAAAAATATATTACTAGCCCCGCTTTTAAAGTTGTGGTCCGAAGACCTTAAACTACGTCGGGACCAAGGTCCCGAGGGATTGTCAATAAAACCGGCATCAGTCTTCTTCAAGATCTGGTGGCTCCGGATATTTTCAGAAAATCAAAAAAATATATACATCACTTGTACAGTTTCTGGTCCGAAGACCTTAAACTACGTCGGGATCAAGATCCCGAGGGATTTTTAATAAAAATGGGTATCGATCTCGACCATCAAAATCAGAATCGATGACCCAGAATTTTTTCCAAAAAAAGAAAACAAAAAAATGTCTTTCCTCTTTTAAAGTTTTGGGTCCGAAGACCTTAAACTACGTCGGGATCAACGTCCCAAGAGATTTTTAATAAAAACCAACATCGATCCCAGCCTTTCAGGCCACGATCTGATGATCTGGATCATTTCGAAAAACAGAAAATGTGTTTGCCCCCTCTTGTACATGTTTTGGGTCCGAAGACCTTAAACTGCGTCGGGATCAACATCCCGAGAGATTTTCAATAAAAGCCGGCGTCGGTCTTGTTTGCTCAAGATCAATGATTCCGGACATTTTCAAAAATCATAAAAATATATTACCAGCCCCGCTCTTAAAGTTTTGGTCCGAAGACCTTAAACTACGTCGGGATTGACATCCCGAGAGATTTTCAATAAAAACCGGCATCAGTCTGGATTGTCCATCCGCTGACACCGGACATTTTTCCAAAAAAAAAAAAAAAAAAAAACATGTTTGCCCCTCTTTTGTACAATTTCATGGTCCGAAGACCTTAAACTACACTGGGATTAATTTCTCGGGGGACCTTTCTCGCTTTCAACTAAAAACCGGCATCGGCCTCGACCGTTGGGATCATGGTTCGATAACCCGGATCATCTCAAAAATACCAAAAATATTTTAAAGCTTTCCATAAAAACCAGTGTCAATCTCGATTGCTCGAGTTGAAGTCTGGAACTTTTTCAAAACAAAAAAAATATATATACAATATAAAACAAAAAAGGTTTTCATCACCAGTTTTGATCCACCAATTTATCCCCAGTGGTCCGAAGACCTAAAACTACACTGGGATTAACTTCTCGGGGGCTTTCTTTCCTAACCTGTCCCAGACATGGCTGACACTTGATCGTACGGGTGTCTGGAATCTTTTAAACAGGTAAAGGCTGAGGCGGGCAGAACTCCGCAATCCTGTTCGTGTTGAACGCACCGTGATAGACAACCTTGAGTTGGAAGTCGCTGTTGAAGCTGACGGATGTTCCCTGTTCCTAGAACTCATGAAGGGGATTAAGGCTGTTGGGAGGTGAAGCTCACCCTCACGGAATTGTGAGCAACGTAAGACCCCAAACTGGATTGACTAAGGGAAATGTGAGGATGTGGCTCATTTTGTGGCCGAAGGAGTCCGTCGGACGATACGTGGTCTATGTGCATTGCACATGAGGAACAGGCAACTTTGTGGGTGTGTTGACTGAAAACCCTCAAAATCCCCTCATCCGAAGATGTAAAACTACGGCACTTAACTGTGTGAGACTCGTCTTGCTCGCTGACGTAAAATGGATCGGGTGCCTTACCAGCAGTAGAAGCTGGAAGTGGATGGAAATTCCATATCTTTTCCCTGCATTTCAGAAAAATCACAAAATACAAAAACATTGCAAAATCATCTCTTCAAAAATCACAAAAATATTTCCATCAAATATCTGCAAAAATCACAAAAATATTTTCCTTGCTTTCAATCAAAATATTGTCAAAAATCACAAAAAATATTTCCCTTGCTTTCAATCAAAATATTTCAAAAATCACAAAAATATTTCCTGTGTTTTCAATAACCAATCTCTATCCTGATCGCTCAGGTAAAGATTCGGACCACATATTTACAAAAAAATCACAAAAATTAGCATCCCCAGCACTACAATTCAGGAGTCTTGAACTCCGCTCACTTCACAGTATGGGATGACGGATCCAATCGCCCGCAAATTGGAATCTTGACCAAAACGGGCAACCAAACACCATCTCAATCACGTGTATGCCCAGAAGAACATCTTGAAGTCGAATGATATCCTCGTACATTCTCATTAGCAAAGAAACAGCATCTTGGGACGATGGACCAGATCGACCACGGGTCGGGATCTTGACCAATCCGCTGTCCAAATCTCCGTATCAAAAAGAAAAATCCCCAAGGGAAGCACAACCCTACAAGCAATAAGCTCAAAGTTCTCTACACCCATAGCAAAAGCAAAATCATCAAACTGAAAGAGAATGAGCCAAAGCCATGCATTCATCATGCATCTCCATGCATCAGCATCCATCGCATCAATCATCATGTTTACCTGCTTTCAAAATAAAAGTCGGTTAGCTAAAGACCCCACAGGCATCCCTAGTGGAGGCACATGCGAACCAGATTTTCATTTCAAAAAGACAAAAAATATTTCTATTTGCAAATAAAAACCCCACGGAGTATCACTCCTCAGAGTGGGTATCTTTTCAAAAATCCAAAAAATATTTTCCCAGTAGAGCGTTCTGCCTCCAAAACACCAGGAGATCTTCCATATCTCTGGGTAGGAGCCAACGCAAAAATCAAATAAGATCCGATGTCTCGCGGTTTCCCCGGAGACCATCGGATCCAATGCACTCAAAGTACGGTCGAACTGAACTCCAGTGTCAGTGCGGTCGTACCACATGCCAAGATACAAAAAGATGAAAGCCAAAAGGCTCGGTCACAGAAACCATTTGAACAGGTGGAAACGATGAATTGTAACCCAAGTATCCAAATCAGCAGATTGGGTGGAAAGAATTCACCCGCACATACCTAGGCGTGGATGCCTGAAGTACCTTGACTGAGTCCAAGTCGGCGTAGTAGAATCCCGTAAGACTATCGGACGCAGGGCGTCTAACCACTTTATGGTGAACCACTTTAGGGCGTATATACATTTGGCTCATATCCTGTTTTCGATTCACCTTTTATCTATGCTTCTAGGTAAGGGCATTGGTGCGCCATTGGCTTTTAGGTGCATCAAGTGTGTAGGGGGTCCAATTCCTAGGACATTGGTTGGGGTGACACGAATTTATCCTATTCTATACAAGGAGAGGTGAAAAAATTTGTAACTAATCATATTATATTGGGATCCTTCTTGTTCTTATCTAGTAGTTCCAACAATATATCCACCTTTCTGCTCAGGTTGGCTAATGGAGGTTTTGTGGTGAGATCAGAAAAAAATGGAAGCTAGAATGGTGCAACTATACAACCAGAGGTACGTTTTCTTGATGAATGTTACTTGCAAGCACCCTGTACATGCTAATTTGGTGCACATGCGATGTGTGAGAGATCCAGGCCATTAATTCGGTGGGCTCTGTAGTGAATGTGCCCTAACTCAAATTCATGCCAGTCTAGTCTTCATGTTGGCCTCAAATGCATAAGAGAAAATGGAGGGGTTAAAAGGATCTGACCAATTGCTCTTGTTCTATATACACTTTTGGCCTAGATGAATTGACTGATTGATTTATGGTCTTTGCCTCGTTCACCTTGAGATTACTTGCAAGGTTTTATGTACTGGTATCATACCATGATCATGTCCTTGGGATCTGAAAATATCATGAGAAATGTTGGGAAATATCGCATTTATCATGTAATATATCAGTCTAAGAGAAACACTAGAGCAACTATAGGGTGCAATGGGTGATGTGGCGTAAAGCCATTATGTTTTGCCATGGGAAGCTGTGTCTTCACTTTGAAGAGCCGTGGAATTGCGAAAATTCATTTCTCATGTATATCTATTGCTACTGCGTTATGCTGCTTCCATATGGTTGTGATGTGGTAATTTTTTCCTCTGGATTACATGATCTGCTGAGGTGGTACTGAAATCAGTACATGAGCTAGGCTTGAGCCTAGGTCTTCCCTTCTATTGGCTTGTGCACTAGCCAACTTTGCTAATGATCTGGATCTGAAGCAATGGTTTTGAGCTGGCTGTATGTGTTAGATGAGGAGGCTAATCGATCTCTTGTGGAATTTGCTTTCCCTTCTTTTAGGGTTGTCACTAAGTAGTCTTTTCCAGTAATGTGGATGCAAAGAAGTTGATTGAGTCTTGTGGAATTTTCTTTCCCTTCTTTTAGGGTTGTCACTAAGTAGTCTTTTCCAGTAATGTGGATGCAAAGAAGTTGATTGAGTCACATAATGTATTATGACAGTTGATCTCAATGGTGCAGTTTGGGAATTCTGCAAAGAAGTTGATTGAGTCATGTAATGTGTTATGGAATAAAGCACAGTTGATCTCAATGGTGCAGTTTGGGAATTCTGCAAAGAAGTTGATTGAGTCATGTTGTATTATGGAATAAGGCACAGTTGATATCAATGGTGCAGAATTTGGGAAATTCTGCAGTCACACCAGTACTTGGTGATGGAAAGTTGATTTTCCATTTGGGAGCGTGCGGGTAATTGGACTTCCTCCTATTGAACATATCCATGTTCACGGGTGAACTATGTTAGTTACTCTACTTGAATAAAAGCAATCTGAAATCTTGACAATTGTTGGCCTGAATTTTCTGATATAGGACAGATTCGTATATGGACATATCCATGTTTTTTGCTCAACCTCCTTCGATGCTGCATGAGATTCTTTTCTACGGAACTTGTTGTTCCCCAGTGTTCACGATATATCCCATCGATTTTTAAATGTTTGGTGGATATTTGTTTGACTGTTATCCATACAGTAGGTTCCTTGTGCATGCATCTTCTTCATGCATGTGAGAATGGCACGATGGGTCATTTGGGTTGTGGGGCATTTGTTCTGCTGCATAATAGCAGTGATTGTAGCCTCGAGGCTGTCTTATTATATTATATGCAGTTATGCATGTTGGAGATCTGCCGGGAAGATGGGTGTTTGTATTGTGCAGCAAAAGGCAGTCCTTGGAGTTTTCTAATATTATATATCGTCATACATATATGCATTTCTTTTCTGCAACTTTTGAATACATGACATTCGTATTCTGCCTTGCATCCCATATAATACTGCCAGTCTATTCAATATGTTTTTTTTTCCTCAGGTAATAAGTCTGACTTATTCTAATATTATATATCGTCATACATATTTCATTGTTTATTTTAACTGACGATCATTTGATTGTTGATTTCATTATTGGTTATTGGTATGCTTTTCAGGGGCATGGTCATTGGGTTAACTCTCTCGCCTTGAGCACTGAATATGTTCTTCGAATAGGGGCATTTGATCACACAGGAAAACAGTATGCGTCTCCAGAGGAAATGAAAGAGGTAACTGCCTTTCGGTTTCTTTGGTGGCTATGTTAGGCTTTACGATGTCGTTTTCTTTTCTTCTTTCTTCTCTTCGTCTTACAAAAATCCCTAATGGAAAATACGATTTTTATATTTATTTTAGTTTGCTGACTTACCATTCCTTGTTTGAAACTTTGAAATGTATTTATATCAAGAAATGGTATTATATTTCTTCCAGTTCCTCCTTTCACTTCATACTGACATATGGTGGATCTTCTTCATCTTTTTTTGTTTCTAGTTCCTTTTCAGTTTGCATGACAATGGGGGATCTTCTGCATCTTTCTTCTCCTCCTCCTCCTCTTCGTCTTACACACACAACAATACTTGAAGCTTACCATATTCACCTTTTCTCACAATGAAAACTAGGCTATCCCACTCATATGATGGGGCAAAACTTGTTTGTTAGATGATATACAATCTGGTCCATGGAAAAGGTTTGTCCCATCATAAAGATCATCCTAGACGCCGCAATATGAAACACTAAAACTATATGATGCATGCACTAACCAACCCTAAATGTGATGAATGACATGCTCTAGACACCCTATGTTTTGAGCCAAGGCTCTGATACCAAAATTTGACGCAGGACAATGGACCTATCTATATGATGCGGAATGATTCAACAATGAATAATTAAATTAAATCTACTCAATTCACATGTACAGAAATTCAAATAAGCAATTAATCATGAACTACAACTATGAACTACAAGCAAATAGTGAAGGAACTATGAAATCTCAAAGGCCAGGAACTTATGGAAGGTGGGACTTTCATGTCCAAGCATAAGGTTAATCTTAAAATTCAAGGATGGAGACTCTAGGGTTCCTAGGATAGGACTGAGGTTAGGGATTGATGGCTATTAGGGTTAGGGTTAAGTTTGATGAAAACGGATAGGAAAAGGTTAGGGTTTTTGGGAAAAGTTAGAAAAAGGGGCTGTGGGCCTATTCCGAATGGAAACGGTTCAAGGGTTTTCGGGTTTTCGGTTTGGATTCAAAGAAAACTGAAAAGATCTTTTAATCAAATGGAAAACACAATCAACTTACCTGTATTTGAAGAGGAGAAGAAGAGAAAAGAGATTGGAGGAAGATAATCGGCATTACACTATTGGCATCACACCAAAAGGGGCTCCAATCACTGGAGGATCAAGCTAGAAGAGGGTTTCTCTCAAAATTCATAAACTTTCATTAATCAAATAGGATTTCTCATGAAGTATATATAAGCTATGAAATAGAAAAGTGTACTAAAGTGCTTAAGAAAAAAAAAAAAAAAAAAAAAAAAAAAAAAAAAAAAAAAAAAACGCTTAAACAAATAAGTCCACCTGTTAGGTCGGACGGTTCGACCTGGGTTTTGTCGGACCGTTTGACAGAGCCTAAAAATCTAGAAATTTGGCTCTGTCTGCTGGTCCTGTGCTCCTCTGCTCCTCCTGATGCTATACCGCTATCACATGCTCTCCATGTGCTCCTCAAATGTCGTCGAACCTCAGCGAGATGGGTGCGACACATCTCCTTCGTTGGTACACTAGGGAAAAGGTCAGGGTTTTGGGGAAAAGTTAGAAAAAAGGGGCTGTGGGCCTATTCCGAATGGAAGCGGTTCAAAGGTTTGAGAGTTTTTGGTTTGGATTCAAAGAAAACTCAAAAGATCTTTTAATTAAATGGAAACACAATCGACTTCCCTGTATTTGAAGAGGAGAAGAAGGGAAAAGAGATAGGAGGAAGATAATTGACATTACACCGTTGGCATCGCATTGAAAGGGGCTCCAATCATTGGAGGATCAAGCTCATCTCAAGGTAGAAGAGGGTTTCTCTCATAATTCATAAACTTTCATTAATTAAATAGGGTTTCTCATGAAGTATATATAATCTACGAAATAGAAAAGTGTACTAAAGTGCCTAAGAAAACAAAAAACGAACAAAAAAAAAACGCTTAATCCGACTTGGGTTTGGTCGGACCGTTTGACTGAGCCCAGAAATCTAGAAATCTGGCTCTGTCTACTGGTCCTGTGCTCCTTTGCTCCTCCTGATGCTATACCGCTATCACATGCTCGCCATGTGCTCCTCAAATGTCGTCGAACCTCAGCGAGATGGGTGCGACACAACTCCTACGTTGGTACACTCGAGAAAAGGCTCGTGAAGGTCTGATGTCCGCATCAGCCGTGTGGATTCATTGGAATGTTTGAGTAGTCGTAAGTTTTTGGAAGTAGTGTCTAACTTTCACACTATGTAACATAATAACTAATTTTTATTATATTGTAAGTTTTTAGAAGTGGATTGAACCTATTCTCATTAGTGGTGATCTTCATGATGGGGCTAATCTTTTGCACCAAATGGATGACCTGTACATTTGAGGAGTTGGCAGGAGGAAAAAAAGTACTATGGTAAGCTTATGGTACTAATATCAATATCTTATCATTTCTCATTGGACATTTGAAATGATATGGCATAGAACCCACATGTTTCATCCATGTTGCGAATAAGGACTGCCAGGCACCAGCATATGTGAGACATAGGACAGAAGAACTCATTTTCCGGATGATGGGGGTGTCATTGCCATGTCATTTCAAAATGATCAGATAGTGTCGTTGGCATGACAAGCTTATTGTAGAACATTCTTTTTCCTGACAAGCCATCACATGTGTAGGACATCCGTTTGGTGGAAAAGATCAGCCTCATCACGGATATCATCTAGATTGAAATTAGATCCAATCCACTTATCATGTGGGACCATAGAAATCATTGAAAGGTCAACAATCTGACCCAATCCAACATATAGGTTTGGCCCCCCTGATCACTGGATCAGCTTGATTTCCACACTAGTGATCTTCATGATGGTCTTGGCCATTTGTACAAACCAAATGTTCCACAAATTTGGATTGTTGGCAGGAAGACATAGTACAATAAGCTTATGGTACTACTGAGAGCACTACCTGATCATTTCTCCATATTGTTGGTTAAGAAAAGATCAGTTTCTACCCAGTACTGAAGCTCACAGTACTGAACCCTTTTTCCCCCACCAAATTATATGAGATGTTTGGGAGATCCAAGTAGTGCAAAAGGTTGGAATTGGATACATCATGTAGCTCATGTAACGTGAAAAATCAAGCTGATCAACTCATCAAGTAAGCATTGCTTAGGGGTGGCCATTGGGCCAAGTAGGCCTGATAGGTACCCAACACAGGCAGGGTGTGTGTCTAGCTAAATGGTTGTGTAGTTGGGTACTAATTTGAGCTTGATTAATAATTGGGCTGGGTGTGGGAATAATCGTGCCCATACCCAAACCTGACCGAACCCAGTTTTGTTGTATATTATATATTCATATAATTTGCCGAAGAGGTTTGCCAATTCCACATGCGTGTATAGCCTTACACATCCACACATGCACACATGCAAATATGAAACACTTGTTTTAGATTTGAGCTTTCCGTAAGGTTGGGAATAATGTTTAGATCTTCTGCCTAAAAAAATTTGAGGTTGGAAATAATGCTCAGATCTTCTGCCAGCTGGGTCACAATGTATGAATCAACTTGACTAGTAGAATTTTTTTTTTCTAGCCATTCATTTGTATTTGTATGTTGTGGCTCACCTTAGGTGTGAAATGGCATGGTTTTTATGCCAAAAGATCTCACCTTGGGTGTGAAATGGCGTGGTTTTTATGCCAAAAGATCTAAACAGGGTATCTCATCGAATGGACTGCTCCAATCTCACAAATCTATCACATTGTGTGCCCATGTGTGGATGTGTATTCCTACATGTGTGTGGAATTAGCAGACCCTTATGCCGGATACTCAATTTATAATCAGTAATAACTAATTAGCATCTCCACTTAATTTATAATCAGTAATAACTAATTAGCATCTCTATTGCATTCATGTAAAAAGGAGGTTGACTGCTCTACAACGTTGTAGGATAAACTTTTTCTACTACAATACGTGTGGGGCCAACTATGGTGTGCGTAATGAGTGTGCCAAACAAACCATTCAATGAGGTCACCACCATGAAAATGGACGCCCCAAAGTTCAAGCTGATCCAATCACATCATGCGGGTCACCACATGAATTTAGTGGCAATGATTTTATGCACTTGTACCATGTATCACACCCTTGGGATATGGAAACATATCGGTATCATCGTCATTATCATCTATATCCCAACTAATTGGGGTGGCTACACAAATCTTGTTCTGCCATTCCATTATATCAAGGACCATCGCCTTAGTTAAACCACAGGTCATCAAGCTTTTTGTTACTACCTCAACCCACATCTTTTTGGGCCTTCCCCATCCTCTTATAGTGTGTCAACTTTAACCAACTCACTCCGAACTGCTGCAGCTCTTGGTCTCTGTTGCACATGGCCAAACCATCTAACTCTACTTTACCGCATCTTTTTGCCTATTGGTGCTCCTCGTAAGTTCCCTCGAATACATTCATTTCTAATTCCATCTTTGTTTTCCCTAACTGCCCGATATTCCTGGTTGTGTGGACCAATGGTTGATACTCAACACTAGTTTGTAGTGATGGTAGTATCTGTGGCATACATGTATCTTGAATTGATCCGTGAAAATTGTGAGCCACAAATTGGTTGGATTATAAACCAAATTTATAATGGTTAAATCATTTTAATATCTGATTGGTGAACATAAAATGGGTGGTTGCACTAAAAAAGTATGCAATGGTCCAAATACAGAAAATATGTGTCTACCAATTAGAGGTTATGATTTGTTTCTTTTTCTTTTTTTGGATTGCTTAATTATATGAAATTGCCTTCCGTAATTCCATCACGACGTGATGTGCTTTTTAGTTTGATTAATTGTCTTTCACTATGATGTTTTTTTTGGGGGGTTTTTAATTGTTAGATGGATCATTTGTTTTTAATCATGAGATGGATAAAAAATATCATTAATAGATTTTGTTTTTTATTTTTTTACATTTAAAATAGCATATTACTATGCTATTTTTTATGTTTATAAAGAAAAACCATAGTTTTTTTTTTCCTCGTATAAAATATAATCTTTTGATTTAATGGTGACATTTCCCCCTCTGTAAGTATCATATTAGTAACGGGTATCTGAAACCCTAATGGATATGGGTATGGTGCCCATTTTGGGCCTAACGAGGGTATGTGCATAGTGTGATACTAAATTACCCATTGACGGGTATGGTTATGGGTACCGTTGAACTGATTCCGGCCTATTGCCACTCCTAGTCATGTTTTCACAATCAATGGGTGGTAAACCACCCAATCCGATACATGTGTTTTGCCTCATCACATAAGTAGATTCGCCTTTCACTGAAAGTGATCTTCATGATGGGGCAGGGTAGACCTTTTCCACCAACAGATTTCCTATTATCCGACATACAGGTTTTGACCCATTATATGAGCTGACTTGAACCCGACCAATTGCCACTTTTAGCTACCCCATCGCAATCAGTGGATGGTCAACCATCTGATTCAACATAGAGGTTTTGCCCCACCTATGAGGGGATCGGCTTGATTTCCATTGATGATGTTCTAGGGCAGACCTTTTCCATGAATCAGGCTTCCTACTTTTTCTTCTTCTTCAATTTGCGCCATCATATGAGTGGAACAACCTGATTTTTGTTGAAGATGATTTTCATGATAGAGCAGACTTTTTCCACAGACAGTTTCATATACATGTGACACATTGGAGGGAGAGAAGGTGCATACATGAAGCTTCTGATATTGTTGTGTGATAAGAAGAGTATGAGGATCAGTAAGAGAAGAAGGGCTCTATTTAAACATGTCAATCTTCCATTGTTGTGCAAATTGAAGAAGAAGAAGAATTGGGAACTGACAAAGAAGAAGATCCACCATATGTGAGTACGAAGTGAAAGGAGGGACTGTAAGAAATGTAAGACCATTTCTTGATATAAAAATACATTCCAAAGTTGCAAACAAGGAATGGTTAGCAATTGGAATAAATATGAATATAGAAATTTTTTTCCCATTAAGGTTCTATATGAATTTCTATATGATACTGAGGTAGTTACCTTTCAGAAAATTCTAACTATAGGGGTAGAGATACCTATGTTCTTCTGAAGGTGGGAAAAAGATTAAACTAATTATTGATTAAAATTAGAGTTTGAAACTCATGTAATTAATCTCTTCTGGTTAACCCAAGGAAAAAAAGGGGGATAGATTTTTGAGAAATCTCATTCAGTTGAGCAACTTTGGAAATGCTTAGCAATTGGAAAAAATATGAATATAGATTATTTTTTTTGTGTGCTCGCGCGCACATTACCTTTAAAATGAAAATGATATCCATAGAATCCTACTTTGATGTTGTTTGCAAAACAAAAGGCTGCTTAGAATTTACTTCCAAAGCCAAAATTCTCTGAAAAAAGTAGATAACTTGATTTTCAACTGCTGAAAGGAAATAAAGTGACCACTTGACGGTTGGCGTTTTCACATTTCTACATGAATCCATGGATAACTAAATTTCAAACCAAACACATATTTCTTGGAGTACTCAGTTCTTCATTTCATGTGGATTTCATGTCCATTTTTCATATCCACAAAATGGTCTCAACAAAAGCAAACATGCTGTTGAGGAAACTCTTAAATGCATTTTTTTTAATCAAGAATTGACTTGTGGATGTGTTTGTATGACACTCTTCGCCTGTGGAAATTTTTTTTTTTTTTTCCTTCTTCTTCTTCTTTCTATATGAATGAATTTGGGGCTTTAATACACTTAGTGCAAAATGGGGCCAAGAGCCCCTTTCAGGAAAAAAAGAGGGATGAAAGAGAGGATCGCTAAAATACATCCCGATGTATGGCTTGGTTTAGGTTTGGATTATACCCATTGGATTTGGGGGTCTTATATTCAATGTTCCATATCATTTATATGATAGGCCACACCATTGATGGGGGATAAACAAAAAATTTCCAAGACTGGAAGATCCTACAAGTGGTCTACAAAATAATAATTAAAGGAGACGGTTGATATTAAAAAAGAAAATAGGTAAGATGATCAAAATATTGAAATATTCTAGCATGAGATATTCTTTTTGGTTATCCTTCATCTATGCTGAGGACCACATCAAATACAACCATCATGAGGATCTTGCATGACTTTGGAGGTTTTTGGGCGGTTACTTGGTGTGGGTAGCATCCATGCCAAAACTTTATGCGCTCGTGATCATCAAATGGCGTGCTATCCAGATTTCAATAGCCCAATCTTGCAACGAATCATGTGTTTTATTGTTCTTGATCCTAGAGTACCATGATCATTGATGCAGGGGCATGTGATGACCTAACCCTAGATGCATGTATATTCAGTTGGAAGATATTCAAATAATAAAATTACGAAACTAACTACTTTCAATCAGAGGAAACTAACAAATCTCAACACGAAGATGAGATCCGTCCGTCCGGATCATGCCCCTTCACATAAAACCATGTAAAATCGTAAAACAGGGAGGATCTAGGGATATAAGGATATCCCAGATCTAGCATAGACCAGTCCACAGTCAAGTTTGGATCCGGTTCTCATGGCTAGGCATCCCTCTTTTCGATCGTATCCAACAGGGGGGGTTTCAGAAAAGGACGAGGGATGTCGAAAAGCAATGGGTTCTCATGAAGCACGAATTAGGAATCAAAAGAAGCTTATCTTTCCTCGCACCTTGAAGAAATAGAGAAGAGAAAAAACGAAAACTCTGGGGTAGAATCCTTAACACCCGAGGGCCAATCCTGAAACCCAAATCTCTCAAACAAAGAGGAAGAAACTCACGAATTTTCTATCCATTCAATAATTTTGAAATAAGGTTTCTCACAATATATATAAGCTACGAAAATAAAAAAGTGCACCAAAGTGCCTGAAAACTAAAGAAATAACATAAAAACGCCTAAAGTAAATAATGACACTAAAGCGCCTAGAAACAAGGAAATAAACAGAAAAGCGCTTAAACGTAAATCCGCTCCATGGTTCAGCGGTCATGATGCTCCTGCATGATCCTGCATCTCGCGTACTCGTAACGCGTCAGAAAATGGGCCCAATGGGCCCGGCGTCCATCCACATCAACTCGTCTGCTCCAACACTCGATCTGCGACGTCGCCTCCTCTGCTACACTCTAAAAGGTGCACCACTGATGTCCGCATCAATCATGGTCGCATTTGGGCCAGCATCGCAGGTTTCAGGTGAAGAGTCCTCCAGCTGATTGCCTCCCAACTCCGCATAGCTCAGATTTTTCTCCTAATTTTTAGATATCTAGGCACCTCAAATCTCCTTGGTATTTCTGTCACTTAATTAGTGGTCCACTTTCCGGGTATAAAACGGTATTAAAACAACATTAAGTTGGTCCCTTTTGAAAGCCTTTTAGATTAGCTCAGGATCATGTAATTTTGGTACTGTTCGAGTGAGCTATATACGATCTTTTTATTGGAGGCCTATAAGGTTGTCCTGGGATTGAAGGATATTTTTGTTATTTTTAATATTCTATTGAGATAGATGGTTAAGATTAGAGGTAACCGTTCATGATTTTATTTTTATTTTTATTGAAGGGAGATAATTATGGGTAACTAGGTCCCCGGATCCTTACAAATTAAAGAAAAAAAAAAAAAAATTTCTTACAAGAAGAAGAGCTACCCATTTCTAATAAAGTGGGTTTTAATTGGCTCGAACACGAAGCAATGGTTCAGTTTGTTATTCTATTGAAGTTGGATTTGTGTCTTTTGGAGGGCATCTAGAAGCTGATGATTATCATCTAAGCGTTGCTTTGTTGCTCTGGAGATGGCTTGGTTGCTCAGGACCTGTGTTGATTATTCTGGCTTTGCTTGTACTTGGAAATAACTTTGTTCTATGGTCCGGTGAGAGACAGAATTGTTAGAAGGTTGAGTGCAGAATCAAATCAATCAGGAAATGCTAGCCTCAACTGGATAACTTGGCTACGATCGAAATAGATCTCCTTATTTCAATTGGTTTTGTTGGAACAAAGGTGTTACAATCCACTCCAAAAGGATGCTTTTTCTGGATATCATTTCATTTTGGTGAAGGTGATACCTGAGGAACTCAAATCAGATTATGTGAATGGTGAAGATTGAGGTGGCCAATGTTGTGATTCAAAGGGAAGAACAGCGATTGATGTTTTATCTCCCTTTTCAATTTCACCATAAAAAATGCACTGCTCATGCCTCAATGGTAGTGCTTTTGCTTTAATATGTGTAGAAAAGGTCCAATTCAACTACCCTTCAAAGAAAAGAAAAAGGCCTGTTGCATATTTTTTCATTGTAGGCTGCAGTCCATTAGCTGAATTTGGACATGCAAACGGTCAAATCATTGATCTGGATCATCCATTCTGTTCACCTCGCTCTCCATAACCCACTAGGGCTGGAACTTGGGTTTGGGTCAATCTGAACACGAGTTTGGGTCAGGTTGGGTTGGGTTGTCAAGTTCCTCAGGTTGGGTTCGGGTTGGAAAATGCCAACCCAATTTTAAATCAGGTTGGGTTCAGATTGATCAAATTTGGGTTGGGTTGGGTATAATTACATGTATTTGGGTTAGGGTTGGGTCCAGTTGGGTCAGGATGGGTTGAGTATATAGAGGAATTCGGGTTGGGCACCTTGGATTGGAATTCGGGTTTTGTCGGGTTGCAGATTGGGTCTTCTTGAGGTTGGGCTGGGCTCCCAATCCAACCTGCCCAAGTTGCACCCCTATAATGTACTGTGCAAAATTTAGATCCTGATTATCTGATTAGTATCTTGTGAAATGAATGCTGAAGAATTCAGCATTTGGGTTGGGCATGAGTCTGCAATTTTGCACATGCATCCATGTTATGCATATTGAAAAATGTTTTCTTTGTTTGAAGCCATGATAATATGAATTTGGTGGATGGTCCAAAAATATGAAACTTCGTTTCCTTAATACAGTAACTTTTGGTGCAGTTTCCATGTCATACCTTCTGAACTTCTTTTCCAACATTGCAGGTTGGGACGATCACGCTTCTGGCCTTGACGGGATTAATGGTTTTCATGCTTTTCTTTCTGGCAGCAACAGCCAATGCCATTATCATCCCTTTGCTCATGTCCTTGGCAGCAGCAGGAGGTTTCTTAGCTATCTTCTTCGCCTGCTTAACGGGAATCTACATTGTGGCAATATCGGTGGCTGTTTTTGTTATTTCCACTACAACCATCTCCACAATCATCGCTGTTCTGATAGCTACAGGTTTTCTCTAATCTACCATCAGGAATGCTACTATTGCACGCATGCTTAGTGGGATTCCATGAAGTGCACCCTAAAACATTTTTTGTACATGAGTCTATGGGTCACCAGGACTGTTGATTTGGTGGACCACCATGCAGTGGGAAATATCCCAGATGGGTAAGGTGTTCATACCATGGTAGCCATCTGATCAATGACCTGTGAAATGGTGGACGGTTTATTGAAAAAATGAGCGACTGTCCATGCTCAGCAGGCAAAACTCACGACAATCAAATGGTCATAGGCATCCAATCAGTACTTCGTTGATGCATAACATTCTATGCAAATTTTGAACTCTCCTAGTGTATGGAGCGGCACAGCAACTGAAACCCAAATGACAGATTGTGCTGGTCTGGGCAATTCATGGGCTACTCACATATGTGCCCTGGCCCAAAAATCAGACTGGCCCACTTAGCAGGTGGGCCACACGTCCAAGAGAAACCGGTGGTTTAAAAATTGGCCAGCTATTCACAGTAAACATACCTGTTTGGTCCACCCTCGAGCAGGTTAGCTTGATTTCCGGGCAGGGTCACCTGCATGGTGGGCCTACATGATTAACAACCAGGATCTTGTACATGTGAGCCACAATATGCGTTGTGCCAGTCTCATTCGCATTCCTACATAATGAAAAGATTAAAAAATAATAATAATAAAAAACTTATATTAGTCAAGGGGATTCTATTTTCCTAGGCAAGAATCTCAAATTTGAATATCGAGCATCCATGTGGAATCTTATAATTGGGGAACTGTCTGTTGCAGGGTGGATCGGATTCTTCTGGACTCTGTGGCTAGCTGCCAACAAAGGTCTGGGCTTCACGAAACACTCACTGGTCATGACTGGGTCAGCGATCTCTGCGTATTCTACTGCTCGACATGCTCACCGCAACGAAGCTAAGTAGTTCTAGATACTAGTCCTCTCTGAATGGTATAATGCTTAGCATCTCTCATATAAATAATCTCACTCTTAATCTCACTCTATGCTTGTGCCTTGTTTGTATATGTGGTGGGTGAATGCATGTTTTCTTGTTTACATAGCATGAGTGAAATCAAATGCCTACTTTCAGTTTTGTCTACTTGTGCATGCTTAGTGATACCTTGATCTGCCTGCTCTTGGAATAAAGGGACAAGAACACAAGAACACGAACTATGGCTCTGGCTGGCGTTGATGGGGCCCATCTGCTCATCTCCTCCGGATAACAATTTGCACACATGCACGCCAATGGCATCGTCCATTGTGGGGTCCATCCTGGATGGTGTGTAGCCCGGGACAATCTCATAATCATCTGGTTCTGCCACTTAAATTTTGGACTGCTGACCATTTTTTTTGAGGGGTGGTGTTATTGGCTACAGTGGTACCTGGCAAATGTGTGGCCCACATGATTTTTGCACGCAATCCAACCTCTCCATCAGATGCATCAGCTTATGTTGTCTCCAGGGCCCAAAAATCAGGTCGATCCGTGAGTCAGGTGAGCCACAGCACAGGTAACAAGATGGAGGGACTGGATTTACATGGGAGATCCGCTGGGTTGTTTGGATGCAATCCAGGCCATCCAGACCCTTCATCTGCACTCAGGACAAAAATCAGGCTGCTTTGCTATGCAGGTTCGTGGTCAGTGCAAATCAAGGGTGGGTGTTCCTTCCCTGCAGTGTGGTCCACCTGAGTGATGGGTGGGGTTGATTTGTCAGACCTCTTGGTAGCGTAATCTGACGTGTTTGACGGATGTGTTCTCTCCTGCAAATATCATGCGGGCCCAATATCTGCCCTGTACCATCATAAGCTTGTCACCGGAGCGCACCTCTTTTGGGTCCTGCTCATCATCAAACACAGTTTACCATATGGGCCCATCATATGTTGATCCAGACCCTTGATCTAGTGGCCCTAACCAAGTGCTAATGGCGAAATATACCCAGATTGGATGATATTGGCATAGTGTAGACGAGGTGAGACTGAACACCATCTCTCTCGTGGGATTAATATTCCGAATTCATATAACTATCGAGACTCTTCAACCGATGTTCCTCGAATCCACGAGACTTTTTCTTTGAATCCACGAGACCTTTTCTTCGAATCCACGAGTAGAAAGTGGTAGAAACTAAGCTTTTGATTAATAATGATAAAGATGATTTCAAACAAACGAGTTTTAACAACTATTTAAAGAATAACATAACCATAAAAAAAAAAAATCTTAGAAATGAAAATAAAAGAGTTCTAATTAAAATAGGAAGCAAATCTGTAAAATCGGTGCAAATCTGCACATTAGCCCCTGTATGGTCGGGCACCCTATAAAGGGTGGTCGGGCGATCTATAATGGTAGATAATGGTTGGGCGCCCGATAATGAGGTGGTGGGGTGCTCGAAATTAGCTCTCCTGTCTAGAGAGTTCTCTGGACTATTTTGGGTAGTCACATGTGCTGAATTTTTTGTGATTTTTATGGTTAGTCACATGATGCACCCACCCACCGGTGGGTTAGTGTGTCTCATTAGCACTCGAACCTAAGACCTACTGTTGAAACGCCTAGGCGTCTTCCAGCTGGGCTAGCAGGCGAGAGAGGACGATACCAGCGCTTCCATTGGCAGGCAACTGATGAATCGTTAAGAGAAAAGTTTACACAAGCGGTCCACATTCAATGGTAAAAACGCCAAATATCAAACAATCAGGGCCGTCAATCTGGGAGATAGATATATGGACCACTCCCCTCCCCCATTCGCAGTGGGGGCCACGAGGTCAATGGTTTGGATCAACTTAACCATGGATGACGCACCATATAGAATCCATTGTGCCCGCAGACCGTACCTTTTCTGATGATCAGGACGCTGCATGTACTGGTACCACGGTTGATTTGTTGGGCCCCACCATGGATAGACCATGCCCTATAAATATCCCCGATTGGAAGATCCCATCCATCAACATTGCTGTGCTTCTCAACCATCTGTATTTATCCACAGATTGAAAGGGTTTGCATTAAGGTGTGGTCTATACACGATGTGGCCCAGCAGACCAGTGCTCCTGCATCAGTTCCCTGAACCATGGGTCCCACTTGTATTGGCAATTGCTTATTAGTGTGGACAACAGAGTGTACATCCAAAACAATTATACTTATCAAGTAATCCCAGCTATCCAATTTAGTGGACACTCTCCTATATAGTTTGGACGGTTGTGCATTGTTTTCCTTTTCTTTTCAGAACCATGCCATTTGAGGGCGAAAATGAACGGTTTGGATTGTTCTATTGGTACAATTTCGGGTGTGGACATCCATCCTTGGGCCCACAATCGCTCTTATAATGACGGACTATCGTGCATGTGGACTAACTAATATTCGTTTAGAAAATGCAACGGATGCCATCATGGAACGTGGACTAATTCTATCGTTTATCAACGGTTTATGATGGTGGTGGGCCCACTAATATTAATAAAATTATTATGGTCTTAAATGAGACGCTCTGATCTGAAAGAAGAGTTTTGCAATGGCTGTCATCTCACTGTGGGCCTCTGCCCATCCATCCACACGCAAGCAAGACACGTACTGAAATGGCACACGTACGTGACATTCAAGATTTCTATCATGTGGGTCACATTATTTAAATACTCTGTCATAAAATCAGGGTTTTTCTCAGGTGGGCCAGTGTCAAAATAAGTGGACGGGCAGAAATTAATTGTCTCCGCCGTCCATTTGCTTCGTGAACATTCATCTCGGAGAAGAACTGAGTGTTTTGTGCTGGTGGAAGGGCCTGCATCTTGGGTTCGGGTTTGAACCGTCCATTAGGTCCAGTCAGTGACATTCGAATCAAACGATGGTTCCAAGCATCGGATCTAATCTTCTGAGAACAATCTTGTCCGTCCAATTTTGCATGCCACTGACTTAACGTGTTTGGATCACTAATGGACGGTCCAGATAGGTGATTTTGAGGCAAATGAGTACAAATGCAACCAGGTGCATGTAACTATTGTCACACACACAAGGCAGACCCATAAATAATCAATATATTGAAGCCAGTTATTTATTACTCTGGCAGTGTATAACACGATACACAGGCGGCGCCCAGGAATTCATAGACCTGGCATGGGTTAACTCAAATACACCGCTTAAATGTGGAACCCACTCGATCTAATACACCATCCCAATATCGGAATGGTTGAACAAACAAATTCCTCTATTCTGGTCATGTCAGTCCAACGAGAGCCAGGTAGTCATTGAACGGAGCCTAGCTCGAACATGGTAAAGCTCGGCCCGACTCGGCTTGCGTACAGCTCCAAGTCTCTCTACTAGACTAGGACACTTGTTGGCTGGCCTAGGTCAGATATTTTCAATTTCAACCGTCCAATAATATCCACCAATTCGATAGTTATACTGTATCAAACAAGTGGGGTCCATTGGGCTGGCTCATTTTGCATTACTTGTTTGCCACGTGTACAGTTTCTCAATGCTGCACATCATCCATCAGCATACGCCAGCACATTTGCCAGCGTTGCAGAAACGGGCCAATCCATGCCATCCATCAGCTGGATCAGACCATCTAGCTGCTCTCCCCCAAAAATGAATCTGGTCAACTCAACAGGTGGGCTTTGATATTACAAACAGGCTGGTAGAACGGCCTGATTGTTGGGCCAGGTAATCTACATATTGGTACTCCTCTATTGGATGGATTGGATCTGACATCCATGTGCCATGTTGGCACATGTCTGGCATGTACGTAAGCCTCGGATCCAGGCCTTGCACGGGATGAGGGTTCCTAATGCGGGACTTTTACTGCAATAGCCCCATGTAATGGCTATTTTTACTAAAAGGCCGATTTCTCATGAGGCTCATTTTTTTGACCTTTTCACGAGAAATTAGAAAATTTGAGGTCCCAAAATGCTCCTCTGACCTTCCGCTGTGTACATCCACGTGGAGAAAGAAGCCCTCTTGGCCGTGGAGGGGTGGTCCACTCGTGGGACCCATCATGTTGTATATATTTCATACATGTCGTCCATCTTTTTTTTTAAGATCATTTTAGGCTTTGGGCCAAATCTAGATCTCAGGTGGGCCATACCACAACAAACAGTTGAGATAGGGATGTCCACTATTGAAACCTTTCTAGGCCCACCTTAATGTTTATTTGTCATCCACTAGTGTGGGACCACTCAAGGCGCCACGTGTTGATGGGACCCACTAGGGGGCCACCCAAAGTGAGGCAGATCCAAGGCATGTGGGTCACACCCAAGGTCCAGTAAGGACGCATGGGTAGTGGCGTCCACTCTAATGAATGTGTTTTACCATGCTGTTCATCCGTTTTACCATGATTTAGAGGGTGGCCCACTGTCATGGGGCTACCATGCTGTCCATCCGTTTTACCAAGATCCAGAGGGTGGCCCACTGTCATGGGGCCCACTTTGATGTATGTGTGGTATCCAAGCCGCCCATCCATTTTGCCATATCAATTTAGGGCATTGGCTCAAAAATGAACCAGTAGTTGGGCCACACCACACCAAACAGTGGGGACAATGATGTCCACCATTGAAGCCCTCTTAAGGCTCACTATGATGTTTATTTGCCACCCAGGACCAGTGGCATAGGTCTAGGTGAAGGGAGAACATAAATTTCAGCTTTATCCAAAACTTTTGTGACCCATGTGGGATCTAAATCTAGATTGTCTACTCACCCTCAACAGGATTTTCCTGTTTGCTGACGCTTGATTGGTCCAGCTCAGCAAACATGAGAGCAGAGTTGAGGGTGAGCAGATGATCCAGACTCGATGGGATCCACGTTGCATGCAGTGTGCATGCACACACTATCCAGTGGGTGGCCCACCCTGTGGGTCCCACCATGATGTATTTGTTTTATCTATGCCGCCCATCTGTTTTTCCATATCATCATAGGCCATGAGGCCAAAGATGACACTGATCTAATCATGGATGGGTTGCATCCAAAGGAAAGAGTGGTAATTGAGTGCCTACTATTGTAAATTTTCACGAGCCAACTGTAATGCTTATTTTCCATTTAACTTGTCTATAGGGCCTGTTGTAGACCCCACCATGTTCTCCCTAAGCATTGTTGGATTTCCCTTGAGTATTATGGATTCCCCTTGAGCACTAAGGATTCCTACTAAGCACTGTGGATTCCCCTGAGGACTTAGAATCCCCCTAAGTACTGTGGATTCCCCTTGAGCACTAAGAATTCCACCTGAGTACCATGGATTCTCCTTCAACACTCAAGGTTTGATGGCAAAAAAACATCATAGTGAGGCTTGCTGTACTGTGAGGTTTCCCCTAGGCACTGTGGATTCCCCCTGAGCACTCAGAAACCCCCTTGAGCATCGTGGATTCCCCTTGAGCATTGTAGATTTCCCCTTAGCACTGTGGATTTCTCTTGGGCGACAGGGTCTACTTAAGTTTTTAGATCTACCTCATTTGTAGGCCCTACCCCACGTCCTGGCTCAAGTGACCTTATGGGCAGGTAGATGGCAAATATCTATCACGGTGGTTTGAGGGGCATTTCTGATAAAAAGTTTTGCAATTTCTCGTGAAAAGGCTAAAAAAGATGAGCCTAGTGAGAAATTAGACTTTTTGTAAAAATAGACCCACCGGGGGGCTATTGCAGTAAATATCCCTGCTAATGCCACTCGCCTGTGGAGTCCTATCAACGAGCACACGTGCAAATATGGAACACGTGTGCAAGATCCAAAGCTTCCCCTCACGTGGGACGTGCCATTTGTGTGTTCTGGTCCAAAATTTAGGCCGTCACGAGTGGATAGTTTTGCATTGTATTTTGAAGCCAAGGTCCACCTGATGGAAAGCTCAGATATTTTGCACGCGTGCCATATTGGCACGTGTGGTTCTTTGGATGGACTATGGTCTTCAGCTCCAACCAGTGAGCCCGTGAGTTGGTAATCCAGACCATACATCTACTGCCTATTGCATTGGATATGGACCATAACTTCAAATCTCCTCGATTGGACAATCCTATCCACATTAGAAAATGGCCCAGCAAATAGTAATGATGATAGGCCCACATATCATCAATGCCAATCTCAACCATTCAATCCAACATGAATTAGCATTCACTACTAAATAAAATCAAGATTAAAAACCACAGAAAAGCCACTAATATAGATGTTCAAGCTTAATTAAAATAAATATTTAGAGTCGGCAAATTCCAGGAATTATTATTATTATTATTATTATTATTGTTTTTGAATTATTTGGCGCACTCATTGCTGGCATTGGAATTTTGTACCTGTAACCGTAAGAGAAAAAATAAAACAAAATATCAATGAATTTATGCAAACCTCTTATTGATTAAGGGTGCGTTTAGTTGCACAAATATCATTAAATTTTATGATATTTCATGATTAATCAGTCTAATTTAGTGCAAAATTTCATGAAATTTGTTACAACCAAACACACCCTAAAAGAAATTCAATCTGAATTAAGAGCAAACTGCAGTGGAATTAGACATTTGGAACAACTAAGGGAAAATAAGTCAAGTTGGGTAGGGCCCGCTTTTTAAATGGGTCCATGCCCAGCTAAATGGGTAATGGGTCTGAACCGTACCCAACCCAACCCAATAGGTGGGTCCGGCTCGGGCTTGGGTGGGCGGGTCCCATCTGATTGGTTCCAAGTATTGTTCTCTACCATCCATTTATAGGTAACCAATTGGATGGTTCACCAAGGTCTCTTCGACTGTAATTTATCCATGGTGGGACCCACGAATGAATGGTTAAGATCATCCAATATAGCAATCATGTGACCTATCCTTCTTTTAGATGCTAAGCAGAGGCCCCTTGTACACACACAGACATGTATGAGATTGGTTCATCTGCATAACACCACCACCCCAAAAATCATACTGATCAGACCATTTTAACCATCCAATTGGAGATACTTTTACAAAGAGAATGTGGGGCTGCTTGATCAAGTCATCTGAGATAGGTGGTTACGATTATCTGATCAATGGGACACCAAATAGGAAGGACACAGTGACTGGACTACTGGAACACCAACGTCTAACTCTACCACAATAATCTCTCTGGGTCCCACTGTGATGTGTGTGACATCTACTCCGTTCATCATTTGCAACAGCTCCTGTTAGCTTGTCAGCCCAAAAATAAGGCCAATCCAAACCTCAAGTGGGTCACACCGCATGGAAAAGTGGAAATGGGGATGCCTACCATTGGAATCTTCTTGGGCCCACCAAAGTTTCAAAACAGGCTGATATTTGGGTTTTCCCTTCATCTTGGTGGGACTCACCTTATGAGTGGATTGATGGCATATAAACATCATGGTGGGCCCCTGGAAGATTTCAATGGTGGTCGTCCCTATCCACATTGTTCCCAATGGTGTGGTCCACTTGAGTTTTTGAGTGGCCTTATTGTCAGACTCACATCCTAACATGACAGAGGGAGTAGATGTCACACAAACAACATGGTGGGCCACACAGAGCTTTTCCTTGTGTGCCCTCTCTACAACTATTGCGAAATCAAGGGATGAAAGAAATACCTGGAGAGTGGGCCCCACTTCAGCACATCTCATGTTTCTATTTCTTGTGAGCTTGTGGTCCACCTGATGAGACAAGCGACCTGATTTTCTGGGCCGGGGTGTGGGGCCTACCCTCTAAGTGGGTCTGAGAAATTGGACCCAGACCTGTTAAAATTGGGTCGGGTCCATTGGGTACCTATTTCGTTAGATTCTACATGGTGGGGGCCACCTCATGCATCTCCACCATGAAAATTGAGTTATGGGGTCGTAGATCCATATCTTACTTCGAGTTGAAGTCTCTTCAGTGTAGATAGCAAAAGTTCATCTCCAACAAGCATTCTCAGCTTCTGAACCATCTGCTTGCGAGTGATTCTCTTGCTCTGAAATGGACCCGAGAAAAACTTGTGACTGAGACCGTTCAAATTCAAAGATTGGGCCATGCTATGAATTAATCAAATCAATGTACCTTGAATAAGTTGCAGTTGTAGATCAGCATGTCTTTGACGAAAGGCGAAATGCGATGTTGAAGTGCTTGGAACAGCATTGAGAACGGCAACCAACCCGAGGTGGGCCAATTCACTTCTGAGGTCGTGTTTTGGCCGTTGGTTTCCTGTGCATGAAATGCAAGCCGGATGAAAATGAGAATGAATTCTTATATGTTGTTTCACACCTGGAATATGGGGCACCAAACATACAATGTTCGAACGAGCAGTACTTGCTCTGCCCGACAAAATGTGCATGTGGGGCCCACCTTCTGATGATTCAGATAGTTCAGTGCAGTGGACCAACCTGAATATCTTTCCAACAGATGATCCTAACCCCCCAACTATGAGCCATCGACTGTTCTCTGGAGCTGTCTGTGTTTGATGCATGGCTAGGAACATCTGATATGAAAGAAATTCCGGCACGGCCCATCTCGTGATGGGGCCCACCAGATTGACAGCTTACAATACTAAAAGGTGAGCCCCATAAAGCAACTAAGCAGTATCCAACCATTTTTCGATTGAACAAATACAAGGCCATTTCTTACAATGAAGCACAAGGTAGGAATGATCACAAATGTCAAATCGAGCTGAGTTGGGCCCACTCGTGATGCGTATCTAGAATCCAGACGGTGTATCTGGTGAGCTTCCTAATATTCACCATACATCCCAAGAACAATCCCGATCCAGAGCTCAGGTGAGACACACCACATAGACCAATCTACAATCATGCCCAAAACGTATGTATTCATGTGGTGTGGGCCACCTGAATTTTGGTGTCTCTCTGTCCTGGTGGGTCACACCTGATGACCAGGTTGATGGAATATACGGAACAGGTTGGACCCCACATCACGTTTGGAATAGGTGTCCCCCTCCTCATTGTTCTCTCTTGTGTGGCCCACCTGAGTTATGGATTGGTCTGGATTTTGGGACCTAGGCCTAACATGTGGGGGAAAATTTAATAGATGGGTTGGATGACTCACACCTACCCACACACACACACACACACACACACACACACATATTTTGTTGATGTAACTTGTCATGGCGATCAAGGCTCGAGCCCAGCCCAAGCAAGTGAGCGGCCAAAACAAGCGGCCTCAACGCTTCTCGGGATGATTTTTCACTGCCCAGCGCCCGAGCCAGATCCTGACCACCCACTTTTTGCAAGATCTGGGCTGTTCATTAAGTGTGCCCCATCATGCATGATATAAGATAAAAGGGAAGCCTCAGCCAGGCATGATTATTAAACAGCTTAAATTTTAGGCCCCGGGTCCAGTCCTTGGACCTAGGATTCCAGCCCTAGCCCTGACCAAAGCAGGGCAGGCTTAAAAGCCCGGCAGGCCACCCTGGCCTATTGACCATCCTACTCACACCCACACATGTACAAGAAATTAAAAACTAAGAGCTTTGGTTGACTTACAGGAGGTTGGGCGGGGATCACCTGCCGACCACTTCTCATCACAGCATCAACAGTTCCCTGAGCATTTCTTTTCCCAGCCAAATGCTCTGTGGAAAGAAAATAATACAAGCAAGCCAAAATCAAGGACAGGTGACAATATACAGAAGGTGATAAATCAGGCATTTGACCGCAGCGTCTGCTTCATCAATGCTCTACAGAGCCCCATGGCCCACCACATAAATAGGCCATATGCCAAAAAAGAATCACTATCGATAACTCCATCCAATTGTTGTGAATTTTGCCTGTCGAATGTGGGCCAGTCCACAAATTTTTTTTTTTTTTTTTTGAGTAAACCGTAACCCGATGGCCTTGATTTTTTGACAAATGCCCACTCAACTCCATGTGGGGGCCCTCTAAATCAATGGTCTGATCACCACGCTCAATCACTTTCAGTGCAAATGGGTGGTGATAACGCCATTCTCAAACAATGAATTGAACAAACCGAGTTGTATTATATTTGAGGACGGTTGGATTACCTCGGACAGAAGGAGGCAGTGTGAAGCTGACAATGTACTCGGGATGTATGTGTGTGTTTATGCGGGTGGGCCACACGACATAATGCTTTGGGTCCCAAAGATCGTCTACGCCACTATCGAAATTGTCGGAGCTGGGATGGAACTGATTAGCTCCAGGTCGAACTTGTTCCATTTTCCCCATGATTGCTCGGCAAAACACTATATGTTGTATGCCATTTTTGTCTACCTCAGAGTAGCATGCACTGTGGACAGCCAAAAAAAAATTTCATTAAAAATTTCATTTCAACAAATAAAAGGAGTTACCATCACATGCATTCGAACATTTTTTTATCTGTGGGGCCCACCCATACTGTGTATATGGAATTCGGCCTGTTGATCTGGTGTCCTTCCTAATGGCACCATACATCCCAACAGTCATCCCTATCAAAAAATGCAGGTGGGGGACACCACATGGAGCAATGCACAACCATGGATATAATCTATTTATTAACTAGTGTCCTGCCTTAAATTTGAAATGGCTTGAGTTTCGACCAGATTGCATGGTGACCCTGCCACCAACAATGTCCGTGGTGACCCAATATGGCCGGATTTGATTGGACCACGTGCCACTGTAAGAGATGGGGCACGCAAATATGTGGGGACTCGGTAATGTGGGGTCCATATTGTTATGGAACCCACATTCCATATAAGACTTTCTATATATGGTGGGTGCCCCCCTCCCCTCTGCCCCCATTGTTACCTTTAGTGTGGCCCACCTGAGTTATAGATTAGGGTGGATTTTGGTACCTAAGCCAGACATCGGGGGCCACATCTAATAGAATGGTTTGATGGCCCACTCACATTACGGTGGGCCCCATGCAGCTCCAAAATATGATAATTACCATACAATTCGAATGCATGTGATCATTCCCCACCTTAACCGTCCATCCGCTGACCCATTTTTAGATGGATAAAGTTGTAGGATGAGCAAGTTCTCTGTGTCATTTGCATCCACTATAGGGGCCCACTAAATGAACTGTCAGGATTGCTCATAGTTAAGTGCCACCCATATGAGAGAATGCTAGCCCAAATGAAAATGCCAGGAATTCAAGCCAAGAATTCTGCATCACCTCAACTAAAAAATCACATGTAAAAACAGAAAGAAGAAAAACCTGATATGAGCATATTCATCAGGCGAGAGATATATGCCATTGCCATAACCCGATCCGCCCACCGGCTCGCCACTAGTCCAGAACCCATGAAGTATAATTCCAATCACACCCTCTCTAGAAGACCCATGCCATCCGCCACAGACATTGGCATAACCCCTGTATCTCGTTGTGATCTCTATCTGTTTCTCGAATGATTTTAGCCGTGCGATCGCGACGGGACCTGCCGGCGAATAACGATAAATATCAACTAAGTTTAGTGGTGTAATTAGCCTGCCGAACCCAATCAAGAATGTGTTCTGCACGGCAATGAACTCCGGCTCTTGTCTCTCCAACCTGATCAATTTCTTCCGCAGAAAGGCAAATGCAGGATCTTCCATTGGCTGAACCACATTGTCCACAGTCACTTCTCTAACCTCCGAGGTCACTTCGATGTCAATCTCTGGACAGGTCGGAACATTGTGAAGGTCTTGTCCATGGCTCTGGAGTAGAAGAGCATTTTCCACATGGGCTACTTCGACTGCCGGACTCACTCTGATATGATCTCCTTGAGGCCTCTGGTTCAAAACGAAATTTTCTCTGGTAGAAACCTTGTCGTCCTCTTCTTCATGTCCATGACGCGGTACAACAGTTTCCATATTCACTCTTTCGGTGTCCAGACTCACCTCAATCTCCTTGGAACCTGAAGCCTTGTCATGGGCTTTGTTGGGCCCATGACGCTGATGGACATTTTCAGTGTTCGCTGCTTCAATCCCTTCAAAGCCTGAAACCTTGTTAAGGACTCCTTGGAGGGGAGTTTTTTCTGGGTTCACTCCTTTAACTTCTTCAAAGCCCAAAACCTTCTTACAAGCTTCATGACGCTGTGGGTGTGGAGTGACATCTTCCACACTTGCTCCTCCATCTTCTGAGCTCACTTCGATTGGTGCAAAGCCCAAAACCTTGTTATGGACTTTTTCTGGCTCTGGGTGCGGAAGGATGTCTCCTGCACTCACTCCTTTATGGTCTATATGGGGTTTTGGGTGCGGAAGGTGTCCTTTCGCACTTCCTTCATTTTCTTCAATGCCCAAGACCTTGTCATGGTCTTCTTCAGGCAGTGAGTGTGGAATGACATTATCCGCGCTCGCTCCTTCAATGCCCCAACTCACTTCATTTCCCTCCATTCCTGAAACCTTGTTTCGGTCTTTTTCGGGCTGAGTGGATGGAACAACATTTTCCACCCTGCTTGAAGCCTTGTTACATCCTTTTTCGGTCTGCTGGAGTGGAATGACATTTTCCTCACTCCTTTGTACTCCTTCAATCCCCTCAATGACCAAAACCTTGTTCCAATCTTCTCCAGGATGCGAATTTACTTCATTCCCCTCTGCTGTCCGGCGTGTAACAACAATGCCAGGGACCTTGTTGTGGTCGGCAGGTGCCGGGCATGGTACAGCATTTTCTCCAATCTCTTCTTTAACCTCTGGATTCACTTCAATCTGCTTAGAACCCGAAACCATGTTAAGGTCCACGGGCCCTGGATTATCTGCCCCTTGCCTCCCATTGACAAGATCCAACTTGATCTTTTGGCTATTGCAAGGCCCACAACCGTCGTCCATCGGGAAAAAGCACTTCCCGGACTCATCGATCCAAGCAACAGCTCGGTGCACCCCACCTTTCAAATCAATCAAGATCATGTTGAGGAGATCAACAACATAAGCAGACTTCCCCATCGACACCTCAACAGCCGATCGCTTGACTCTGAACGCTTCCACAAGCGACATGGTCACATCCTCAGGGAAGTCTCTCCAGTCGTTGTTGTGGTAGTACATTAAACATCGAGGCAATCCACTCTGGATGAAATTCAGGTAATTTCTGGAGATAGGAGATTTCCGCGATGGACGAGCTCCCTTGCCATCTACTCGCAGAGACTTGGAGAGGGCCATGGTATCATGAGCCCCACGATTGCGTTTCGAGCCTGAGGATCCAGCTACATTGCCTGTTTCCATACTGAACTACGCTGTAGAAACTCTGAAGATGATGGAACGCTTGAAACTTACAACTCTTCTTCTCTCCTCCCTCCAATTTTTATAGCATAGAGGTAGATGTAACCCTGCAATTACAGTTCATGGCACTGAATCAAATCTTACCATAGAAAAAAAAAGATGAAAATAATTGAAGGTGATGATCATATTAGTATGCATGTGCCATTTGATTTAATGTTCTTTGCATTAACATACACTTCTGGGCCCACATGCATGGTTAAAATATGATGTGATTCAAACCAGCTCGTCCAGTCCGAGTCAAGGCATGACTCACCTGAGTCGGGGTGAATAGGCCAACTCAGCTGAGTTGGGTTGATTCATGGCATCGTCGAACTGGATCGATTCAGACCAGGGGAGAGTCTTAAAACCATACCGACATGTATCGAAGCACATTTGGGTGTTCAGTTTGTAAAAGAGGAATGTGGCTTATTGATCTAGACCATCAATGTGATGGGCCTCATCATGATGGGACAAGTGCTGAAAATTGATGAGATTGATCCTAACCATAGAATGTATGGCCATTTTTCGGTTGAGTGAGAATAGTTGCTGTATTTATTTACTAACCAAATATTTGTGGGCCACTTACTGAAGGGTTAGGAACTTTTCATCCTAGAGACTTTTGTTGAGCCGCCTACTATTATTCGATCACTAAACAATGGGCTGCACTTGTAAATAATTAAAAAGAAAAGAACGCTCTTTTGCACAGGTCTTAGGCCTGCTTTGTAGAGATGATTAATGATAGGAACTGTCCATTTCATGCAACCTACTGTGAATAGGCAATGATGTTAGTTGATAAAGCTCTGCTTTATGATGTCATTATGACATTAGCCCCTTGTCAGACCCCATTCTTTTATAGCCTCTTGGGCACTGTTGGACTTTTTCCTAGATGAAATTGCCCATTTGCATGTAGGGCTGCACACAATTCAATTTATGATCAATTTATCGATTGAATCGAATCGAATAAATCGAATCGAATCGTTCCCCAAGATCAATTCAATTCAATTTTTTTTTAAAAAAAAAAAAATCAATTTCAATTTAATTTCAATTTTTTGTTCCGATCGATCGAATCGAATCGAAAATGAATTGATCTGTATCGAATTGAATCGATTGATCAGATTGAATATATATATATATATATATATATATATATATATATATATATATATATATATATATATATAAATTAATGTACGGTATGGATGAAATAGATACATTATAGTGTGTTTTATCTATGCCGTCCATATATTTTTACATCTGAATTTAAGGAAAATTTTCAAAAATTAGAAAGATATATATCTCAGATTATCACACCACAACAAAACAATGGGGATTGAACGTCTACAATTAAATTCTTCTTAGGAGCCATTGTAATGTTTATTTGCCATCCAACATGTTGATAAGGTTACATAGACTTAGAGGAAAGGGAAAAACAAATATTAGCTTGATACCAAACTTCGAAGGCCCCAAAAAGTTTTCAACAATAAGCGTTGATCCCCCACTATTTTCTTGTGCTGTGGTCCACTTGAGATTTGGATATGTTTCATTTTTGGGATAATGTCTTAGAATCAGATGGAAAAATGGATGGAGGGCCTAGATAAAGCACATATACCATGGTGGGGCTCACAAAGCTTTGAAACCACCCTTCTGCATATCCGTGCCCACCCAAGAGTCCAAGACGAGTACTTAATAACTCAATGCGTTTGGCGTACTGAGTAAACTTTGTAGGGCCCACGGTGATTTATTCATTTTATCCTCTCCGTACATCCACTTTAAAAGATAATTTTATGGCTCGAGCCCAAAATTGAAGCGTATACAAAGCTCAAGTGGCACACACAACAGGAAACAGTGTGAATTGAACCTCTACCATTGAAAAATCATTGTAGGCCACAAAAGTTTTGAATCAAGCTTATATTTATCTTTTTCATTCATACATGTCTACCTGATCTTATGAATAGGTTGGATGACAAATAAACGTTATTGTGGGCTCTAGGAAGGTTTTAACGGTGGAAATCATTATTCCCACTGTTTCATATGGCATGGTCCACCCAAGTTTCAGATATACTTCAATTTTGGGCTCAACAACTAAAATGAGCAGGCAAAATGAATGGACGGTGTGGTAAACCAAATGCATTCAAAATAGGCCTAACTAAGTTTAATTAGTACGACAAAAGTGTAACTTAGTACGCAATCTCTAAAGTTTACCCAAGAGTGAATTAAGTGTTACATTGGTAACAACTTAGTGGGTGTTACCCCTACCATGTGGGGCCTACCTTGATGTATTTTTTGTATATCCATTGCGTCCATATAATTTTACATATCATTTTAGGACATGATCCAAAATTAGCGGTTCACATCTTTCAAAACGTTTTTAATGATTATTAATCACTGTTTCTAGTGGTATGGTCCACCTGAGATTTGGATCTTCTTACGGTTTTGTACCATATCCTAAAATGATATGATAAAATAGATAGACGGCATAGATATATAAAAACTAATTACGATGGGCCCCACAAAGTAGGGATAACACCCACTAAGGCGTTACCAGGGTAACATCTAATTCACTCCCCATAGGGGCGCGAATTAGGTGTTACCACGGGAACAGCTTAGTGGGTGTTACCCCTACGGTATGACACACATGGATGATATTTTGTATATCCACTTCGTCCATCCGTTTATACAGCCCATTTTATGATAAGGTTCCAAAAATTATGCAGATCCAAATCTCAAGTGGACCATACCACTGGAAACAGTGTGATTGAGTGCCCTACCATTAAAAATTACAAAAAGCCCATGGTAAGGTTTTGGTAATGTTTATTTGCAATCCAAGCTCTTGATAATGTCAATAAGGTCTCGATGAAGGGAAAGTATAAATATCAGATTGATCCAAAACTTTTGTGGCCCACAAAATGTTTTTAATGATTATTAATCACTGTTTCCAGTGGTATGGTCCACCTGAGATTTGGATCTTCTTATGGTTTTGTACCATATCCTAAAATGATATGATAAAACAGATAGACGGCATAGCTATATAAAAACTACATTACGATGTGCCCCACAAAGTAGGGGTAACACCCACTAAGGCGTTACCAGGGTAACATCTAATTCACTCCCCTCAAAAAGTCTATATTCAAATGCATGTCTAGATTCTCGCCATTATGACAGCTCACCACCTCATTAAAGGTCGTGGTAACTCATTCATCGTACAAGCCTACACATGGCGTTGCTACACGGTAATCCAGACCGTCCACATCTCCGTCCCGATTGTGGGTTTTCAGGAGCCAAAAATCACTCTGAGCAGATGGTAATAAGCATCTGATTCTCCCATTGAATTCGGCTAGTCTCTCTTTTATTTTTAACCATTCATTTGTTTTCCATCAATTGAATGGTTATGATCGCTCGACCAATTTGATTTCCAAGCGATACTCCATCCACAACGTGCCGCACGATTTGGATGATTTGTATAGCCGTGCATGTGCGACGCATGCAATATGGACATGTGTCAGGAGGGTGGCACAGTTGTCAGGTCACTTGACAAATCTCGTGTTCATTGAATTTCCACTTAGAGAGCGGATTAGGTGAGACCCTGGCCTCACCCAAGACGGTGCGGCCCTTACCGTGGGTTATCGTGGGGTCCACCGTGATATATATATTATGTATCCACGCCGTCCATCCATTTTTACATATCACTTTAGAGTATTATACCAAACGGGAAGCAGATCCAATCATCAGGTGGACCATAACATAGGAAACAGTGGTGATTTACCATTAATGGGCCACATAAGTTTTGGATGAAATTGATATTTGTATTTTCCCTTCATCCCAGCTCATGTGACCTTATCAACAGATTGGATGGTAAATAAACACTACGGAAACATGAAGATGCGTCCTAAAAAGTTTTTAATGGTAGGATGGTCAATCACCTCTGTTTCTTATGGTATGGTCCACCTGAAAATTTTCTCTGCTTCATTTTTGGGATAATGCCCTAAGATGATCTGGAAAAAACGGATGGACGGAGTGGATACATAATTCATACATCAAGGTGGGCCCCACAGGTAACCCACGGTAAGGGCCGCACCGTCTTAGGTGAGCCCGGCGTCGCACATAATCTGCTCTCTCTTGGACTTAACCGCCGGTTTCTTTTCGAAAATCGGATTGCGTTACTCCGCACGCTCTTATCGTGCGGAGTAAACTCTGTTGGGCCCACCTAGAATGTATGTGATTTATCTATTCCGTTCATATGTTTTTAAAGCTCATTTTAGGGGTTGAACCCAAAATTTAAGCATATCCAAATCTCAAGTGGACCATGCCACATGAAACAGTGGGAATAATGATTTCCACCGTTGAAACCTTCCCAGGCCCCACAGTGATGTTTATTTGTCATCCAACCTGTTCATAAGATCACATGGACATGGATGAAGGGAATACACAAATATCAGCTTGATTCAAAACTTCTGTGTCCTCCGAGAATTTTTCAATGGTAGATATTCAGTTCACACTTTTGCTATGGTGTGGTCCACTTTAAATTCTGATATGCTTCATTTTTTGGAATCATACCTAAAATTATATGTTAAGATGGATGGACGGAGTGGATAAAATACATAAATCACGGTGGGCCCCACAGAGTTTACTCCGCACGCTTAGGGTGCGGAGTTACTACGCAATCCGCTTCCTTCTTCCTTTTCGTACAAGTAACTTGAAAAGCAATCCACCTTGCTTTTATCCCTGGTACATTCACACGTACCATATCTAATGTACGCTTGTGATATATGACACGTGTGCCTTGCGCGGTATGCGACATGTGTGCCACCCAAGCACGATGGGCCCACAGAGAATCAACAACCTTTGAAAATGGAGTGCGGATCGTCTATGTTGGCCGCGCAGAAGAATCCAGCGCTGCCCCTTCCTATTCGTCAACGTCATAGGAGCCTATGTCAGCTGACGTTATCAATAAATTAAAAAAAAAAAGAAGTAAGAATACATTTCCATTTTTATACGTATCTACTCATGGCTTATACGAAATACCACATTTTCAAATTTAATTTTACAGGCTGGCAAATCTTCTAACAGATAGCACATCTAAGGGAGTAGCAAACATTGCTACTGAAGTGACGTCACCATGGCACGTGGGCCTCAGCATGAGATATGTGTTGTATCCACACCGTCCATTCCGTTGGAGAGATCATTTTAAGGCATGATCCAAAACTCAAGTGGACCCCACCATAGAAAACAGCGGGGACAGTGACATCCACCGTTGAAAACTTCTTATGGGCCACAGAAGTTTTCGATCAAGCTGATATTTGTGTTTTCCCTTCCTCCATATCTTTGTGAACTTATGAACAGGTTGGATATCAAATAAACATCATGGTGGGTCTAATAAGTTTTCAACGGTGGATGTCATTGTCTCAGCTGTTTTCTGTCTTTTCCTTTCATCCCTGTCTACGTGACCTTATCAACAGATTGGATGGTCAATAAACATTACGGTGGACTCCAGAAAGGTTTTAATGGTCACAGTTGAATGAGAACTGTTTCTTGGGGTGTGATTGGATGGTCAATAAACATTACGGTGGACTCCAGGAAGGTTTTAATGGTCACAGTTGAATGAGAACTGTTTCTTGGGGTGTGGTCCACCTAAAATTTTCATCTGCTTTATTTTTGGGAATGCATTCTAAAATAATATGAAGAAACATATGGACGGCATGGATTTACAAAGAACACATCCAGGTGGGCCCTGGGTTCAGGATCCGACCCACAACGTTGGTTCCGGGGTCTCACCCAAGTCGCGCCCACGCAGCACCTCCAAAGGATCGATCCTCACATTTTCGGCCCCACCTGAGTCTTGGATCCTATTAATTTTTGGTATAATGCACTAAAATGAGCTCACGAGGCAGATGGAAGGAGTGGATTTCTTGAAAACATCACGGTGGGCCCCACCTTGGTCTCCAGCTTAGTAACTTCCTGCGCAAGGCTTTCACAGGAAATCTATTGGATGGCAATCCGCGTGGACGGTGATGGGGGAGACTAGACGCAGAAGTCAATGCTATGTAGGCTCTAGTATGATTTTGTGCTTCATCCATACGGGCCATCCATTTTTTCTGGATCATTCTATGATATGTACTAAAGCAGAGGCAGATTCAAATCTCAAGTGGACCACAACACAAAAAATAGTGTTGAATGAACGTTCACAATTAAAATGATTGGTGTTCTATGACGTGGTCCACATGAGCTCTAGATCAGCTTCATTTTTTGGACAGTGCCTTAGAATAATCTGTAAAACTGATTGGACGGTAACGATCTAAACATATATCATAGTGGGCCCACAAACTATGCACTCCTCCAGTAGATGTGCTAGCTGTCAGAAGATTTGCCAGCCTGTAAAATCAAATTTGAATGAGTGGTATTTCGTATAAGCAATGAGTAGATACGTATAAAAATGGAGATGTATTCCTACTTTTTTTTTTTAAGTTATTGATGACGTCAGCTGACATAGGCTCTTATGACGTGGACAAATAAGAACGGGCAGCGCTGGATTCTTCAGCGCGGCCAATATAGACGATCCGCACCCTTGAAAATGATAATGAAATGGAGTGCAGATCGTCTGTGTTGAAGGCGCAAGAAATTCCAGCGCCATTGCTTCTCATTGGTACACGTCATCCTAGAGGACTTTGGCTGACGAGATACGCGGGATTTCTCTCTCCCAAGTACAACGCGTGCTACACAACATCATTTTTAGCGTGTGTAACTTCTTTGGGTCCCACAATGATTTATGTTTCATATCCACACCGTCCATCAATTTTTTAAGATGATTCTAGAGCATTAGGCCAAAATCGAGGCATATCCAAAATTCGCGTAAACCACATCAAAGAAAGTAGCCAAGATTGAATGGAAACCGTTGACACCTTCCTAGGGTCTACTGTTACGTTTATTTGCTATCTAGCCTTTTAATAATGTTACACATACCTTCATGAAGGGAAAACACAAATATAAGTTTGATAAGAGCCTCCTATGGCCTCAAGAAGTTTTCAACAGTAGGCGTTCAATTCAGACTATTTCTGTAAGGTGGCTCGGTTGAGCTTGGTTCTGCCTCATTTTTTTTTGTCTAGTTCAATAAAATGGTATGAAAAAATGGCTGGATGGTGTGGATCTGATAAATACATCATAATAGGGCCCACTGAAGTTTCACATATAAATACTTTCCGTTTTCTTCTCTCACCGGAATGTGATGCACGGGGGGAGCATATTAGGTGAGACCCAGGCCTCACCTAATACTGTACGGCCCTTAAAGTGGTGCCCACATTGTCATGTATATTCTATATCCACCCCGTTCATCCGTGTTTCCGGATCATTTTAAAGAATTATCCAAAAAATGAAACAGTGGTAGCTTACCATTACCTATGCCATAGGAAACAGTAGTGACTTACCGATAACGGGCCACAAAAGTTTTGTATCAAGCTGATATATGTTTTTCCTCTTCATCCAGGCTTATGTGAACTTATCAACAGATTGGATGTCAAAAAAAACCATAGAAACATTAAGGTGATTCCCAAGAAGTTTTTAATAGTAGGACGTTCAATCACAACTTTTTCCTAGAGTATGGTCCACCTGATGATTAGATATTCTTAAATTTTAGCAGAATGCTCTAAAATGATCTGAAAATTCGGATGTACGGAGTAGATGTGGAATAAACAAATCAAGGTGGGCCCCACGGTAAGGGTTGCACGTGATGCCCGGTCTAACCTAATCCGCTCCCCTGCTTCACACAGCAAGCGCCGGAGGTGTGAAATTTAAGTGGGCTCCACCATGATGTATTTGTTAGATCCACACCGTTAATTCATTTTTTCATTTCATTATAGGCTATGAACCCAAAAACAATGCAGATTTAAAGTTAAAGTGGACCACATCATTGAGGACAGTAAGAATTAATGTTACCATTGAAAACTTCTTGGGGCCACATAATGCTCTTATCAAGCTGATATTTTTATTTTAACTTCATCTAGGCACGTGTGATCTTATGAACAGGTCAGATGGAAAATAAGCCTCGATGTTGGCCCTAGAAAAGTTTCAACGGAAGTTTGTTCAATTCCGACTGCTTTATGTGATGTGCTCCACTTGAGGTTTGGATGTACCTCGTTTTTGGAATCGTGCTCTAGATTTATCTGGAAAAATTGATGAACGGTATGGATTTAACAAAAAAATCATGGTGGGACCCAAAAAAGGTTTCACACGTTAAAAGTGGGTTGTGTAGTTAGCAATGTATATGGAAGAGAAAAATCCGGCGTATATTAGTAGATGGAGTCATCGAAAATGACGTGGACTAATGAGAAGCAATGGCGCTGGAATTTCTTGTGTCTTCAACACAGACGATCCGCACTCTAATGAATGACGCCGAAGTCTTGTAAGGAGAGAGCGCATGAGCTTTCTTAAGAATCTCATAGAGAGGGAGAATGCAATGGTTTTCTTAAGAATTTTATGGAGAGAGAGCAATGGTTTTCTTAAGAATCCCATGTGAGAGAGAGAGAGATCAATAACATGGGTTTTCTTAAAAATTACGTGAGGGAGGGAGAGAGATCATGAAGTTCATGGGTTTTTTGAAGAATCCCATGAGAGAGAGATCATGAACATGGGTTTTCTGAAGAATCCCATGAGAGAGAGAAATCATGAACATAGTTTTCTGAAGAATCCCATAAGAGAGAAAGAGAGAGAGAGAGAGAGAGAGAGAGAGAGAGATGTACTTACATTAATTGAAGAGAGCGAAAACGAGCAATAGCTTAGGCTTGAGGGCTTGTGATTGAAAGGCAAGATTGTTAGATATATAGAAAATGAGAGAGAGGGGGGGTTACAAAATGAAAATGGAAAAGAAGAAGAAAAGAAGAGACAGATGGAAGCATGTCCTCGTTATTATAACCTTGTGTATCTTTTTTTGTTTCTATTTTCCATTTCTGGATGGAAAACTTTATTAGAGCTTCTGGCTTTGGCTCCACTCTACTCGGCTTGGCTTTGGATGGCTCTGTGCTTTTCTTTTTTTTGAATTGGACCTAGTAAAACTTTATTATAAAGTGACAAATATGCCCTTCTAATATGCTCATGCAAATCATCATCGACTCAGACTTATTCTAACTAATTTGGGTTAGCCCTAGGAATCTCACTTCCTTTTCCACTCTATCAACGGCTATAACTTAGATGAGTCCATTGAACCATGGTCTCTGTTGAAATTGAGTGCCTTAATCCATGTTGAAATAGAAAATCTTCAAAATCTTGATTTATTCGTTGAACAGTTTTTTAGTCATCTTCTGTACTACCGAATGAGGCTTTGATCCTATCAATAGACATAATATGAGTACAATCTTTGGATAGGTATAGAAAATGTGTGGAGCCTTAAAGGAGGAGGAGTTTCGGTGAGTTTTAAACTCATGCTTCCTATGTTGATATAGACAGTGCCGAGTCCTCAAGCCTACATATGTCCGCAGCTTTTTCTCCCATCATCTTGCTTCCTAAAGGTATAAGGTGCCGAAGATTTTGGTAATTGCCTTCTGCAGTGGCTCTCTAAATAAGTATTCTTTTTATTCTGTTATTTGATATTCATATTTGATGCGGGATTTGACCCTTTTCAGTTCCACAATTTTAATTTATACATAGTTTATTTCATGACTAGATGTGGCTGACTTTTGTATGAGGTCATTCTCATGATAAGGCCAATCTGTTCCGTTGAAACATAATAATCTATAGTCCAACCATGACTTGAACCTTCTTTATTATTATTATTATTATTATTGCAGGCACCTAGAAGCGTACACGTGGAATTTTACGTCACACTAAAAATCGACTAAATTCTGGAATCCACTGTCGGTAAGTCACAGGACCCAAATCAGACTATTTGAAAAATCCTAACCTCTGATCCGTGGACACCTGTCTGTTGAAACAGGACCGTTGGATAGTCCACCACTTATACTGTCAAACAATGAAATAAGCCTAACTTTTGGATCATGGTGCATCTAACCTGAGAATTATAAATTGGACATTTTAATTTGACTAATCGTATGTTGTATGCAGCTTCTAAGTAATTTGTAAGTACCAGCGTATCATCTGTCACGCTCTGCCAGAGTATCAGAGTTTAGAGCAATCTTGTGGGTACAAATATCTCACACAAATCGATGCACGTCTGTCCATGGAGAAAAACTTCGATACTCTGGCTTAGTGTGATGTTTCTACTCGTGCACTCAATAGTATCCCATGCATCCTATACATAGCTCATATCAAACCGTCCATCTTGTGGGCCTTAATTAAGATGGTTTTTACACGAAAACGTGCGCTTGAGAAATGTTGTTACTGAATGATTTCCGTACATCTATGAACTCTTTAAAAGAAAATTATTCAACAGCCTAAATTTAACAAATAAAAAATCAACGGTTAAAATCATTCAATAAATCTGATTTCTAGATTATGGCCCATCATAGGTATTACACGATTTTATCCGTTTTACTTGAGTTACAAACATCCACGTGTACAATTTCTAAGTACATGCGTATTAACCATGACCCTAACAGAGTATCAATTAACTCTCCATCCATCAAACCCCATCAAGCGCATGGATTTCTTCTCCGAAACAATGTATCTGCCACCAGCCCAATCATCACCCCCAAGCTCCTACAGTGATAGTTTACCACCATCTTTTGGGTTTTTGTACCCGTACACAGAACGGATCATCAAGCCTTCCTAAATCACTTGCTTAAGATGAAGATGGTCTGATTACTGAAAAGTTGAAGATATCCACCAAATCTGTTGGGTCCACATGCCATCACCTGTAGATCTGTGATGGTCCGCATGGATATTCCATGAGAAAATCATGAAAAGAAGTGGTTAAAACTAAAGAAATCTAACCGTTCATTTTGCACATTCCAATGCCACTAAATTTTAGTCCTCACCACACTTTTGCAGCGCAAGACTATGTGTCCCACCAGATGAACGTTTATGATCACCATGAATGGCCCTCACCACACATTTCGGGCCCAAGGTGTATAATTTCGGGTGGTCGCATGGACTACTAAATGTTCCGCTTACTTTGGGGATATCTACGATACTCCTCTAGAGTATGACATATCATACAATTGTACACGTCTAATTTACCCGTGGTATGCATATACCTCAATCGAAACCGTTCATATTGTGGGTCCCAATGTTTATGGGGCGTAAACTTTTATTAAACAGAGAATAGAGACCATCCGTTCAGTGGAAAACCAAGGAATCTTTCTCATATCTTTCCATCAAACAAATAAGAGGATGGAAAGGCGAGATATTTCATCCCCAACATCCTCGCTTTGAATATTCACCATTTTGGTGAAGCTGCATCAGGATTCAGGAAGAGATATTCGTCAGCCAATATCCTACATGTGGAAAATTAATAAGTAGATCACATCCGTCCATATTATATATATTATCATTTATTTAAAATTAAACTGAAAAATGACACTGATCTTTAATTGCCTTTCTGAATCTTTCTCATCTCAATTTTTCATTGGACAGAAACCTTCCGTAGATTAGAATTTTTTATTTAGTTTTATATTCATCTATAGGACAAGCATAACAAAAGTTCACTATATGGACGGTCTGGATCAAACTCACTAATTGTCAAATGTCAACCATTAAGCAATGAACGTAGCTCCAAGTCCAGTGCAACGAACTCCGTTTTGTATTATTAACGTGAAAAGACTACGAGCAAAAGGATAGACTTGGTTTTGCTTCTGTCGCGACTCAAAAACCAACTGAATGGCTCCACTCACTGGCTCCCACATGCTAGATAGTCCGATTATTTAAACCGTCCATAATCTATTTCCTATCATAAATAAGCTATTTTCTAATAATCAAACTTCATTGATGATCCCAATCTTTGATTTTTAGAGTTAAATGCCATTCTACATCTTCAGATAGTGATGGTCGAAACTATCATTTCAACATATAATTTTTTTACAATATCCTTTATAGCATAGAATACACAAAATGAACGGTTCAGATCATTATAAAATTTACAATTTGGGCCTATTTGGCCGCAAAACACGCTGGATTCGAGGCACGCCAGAGGAAAAGCAAAATCAAGATAGCATAAATATCGACTGTATCTCTATCAGTTCGAGAACTGTAATAGAAGAGAGTGTAACAGAGAGAGCTAACAATAACACCAGCACCAACAGCAACAACGGCCACAACAGCAGCAGCACCACAGGCTGATGCAGCAGCAGCAACAACAACAGCAGCAGCTATAGTAGGAGTATTTGAAGAAGAATCAATGGATAGCGTTGAGGTAGTGAAGAGAGCAGAATGCGGATGTTGTGGCATGTGGGAGGATTGCACCATGGGCTACATTGGGTGTGTAAAGGAGCGGTTTGGGGGCACTTGGGTCTGTGGTCTATGTGAAGAAGCTATCAAAGATGAGCAGGGCCGGCTCGGGGTCGATGTCAATATGGCCTTGCGGGTCCATGCCACGTTAATAGAGACCGCCAACGCCGATCCTGCCGTCCACGTGCTGCAGTCCACCATAAAGCTACTCAAGAAGATCATGTGTCCAGCTACTACTCATGGACATCCAAAGTAGCTAAATTAGCTATGCTGATTAAGATTAAGAGCGTATTTGTTGAGGTTTTTATGCTTTGAAAAAAAAAAAAAAAAAAAACGATTTCTAGTGCACTTTTCTTTATACCCTCATCGGATTCAGAATAAGGGTATCAATGGTTCAGGTAGCCTACTGGACCCGACTTTGGGCAGGGCTTGGACCTGCTAGCTTGGGCGGTGTGCGACAGGCTTGAACCTCGTGTGGTTGGTTCAATCAATTGACAGGGCAACCCAGACCTCCCTCTCTCTCTCTCTCTCTCTCTCTCTCTATATATATATATATATATATATATAGTCCCGGGCCTAACCAATTCGTTTTGACTCGGTTTTGGGTCAGGCTCGGGCCTTAGGTTTTATTTTAAGGGTCAGACCAGGGCCAGGTTCAGGCCTAGCCTGACTGGGTCCAATCCCAGGTCATTGCCAACCCTTTATTGGCCTCTTCTCTTATATAAGTAGACCTTTTTTTTTTTTTTTTTGTCAGTTCGTAGGAAGATGCAATTTCTTCTGAGAGTTAGATTCGTTTACAGAAACACATGTGCCAACTTGGCAAGCATGCGGAGCACCCGAGATGTGCATAAGCGGGCCCCACCTTAACGAATAACATACCAATTTTTTTTAGATATGTTCACTTACCAATGCAGCTTCTACTTGTTTTAAACTGTCCATTAATTGCTTCCGTGAGGGGATGGCCAGCTTATTAAGGGACCGATCTGACCTTCACCTTCACCATGGCGGCCATTTTGTGCACCACTCAAAGGGAGCTGAGGAATGATAATACCAAGAGACGCGGATTGCATATTGATTACACAGGCGCCAGTAGCGACATGGCTACTGGACGGGGCCATGTGGGCCTCACCATGATGTATAATGTATTTTATTCATGCTGTCCATCTATTTTGGATCATTATTTTAGGGCATGAGCCCAAAGATAGGCAGATCAAAAAATCTCAGGTGGACCACACAACAGGAAACAGTGGTTGGAGATTGAATGCCTACCATTAAAAACTTCCTAGGGCCTACTGTAATGTTTGTTTGCCCTCCAACCCATTGATTAGGTCTCATAGACATGGATGAAGGGAAAACACAAATATCAGCTTGATCCAAACTTTCTTAGCCTCCAATAAGTTTTTAATGGTGAGAGTTCAATCACCACTGTTTCCCGTCGTGTGGTCTACCTGAGGTTTAGAACTGTTGTATTTTTTGGGTTCATGCACTAAATTGGTCTGGAAAAATGGATGGACGGCGTGGATAAAGCGCATGCATCATGATGGGCCACACGTAGCACGGTCTAATAGCGAGTCGTTAGTGGCATTGTCAGTATCCAATCCACGTCCAAGACCAAGGGAGCTGCATGGAAGTCCTAGTCCCTCCTTATAGTACACGTGGTGTGATCAGGGTTGTTCCGGTGGGCCACCAAGTGGATAGGCCATATTCCATACAAACTGGACTAGTTTTTTAATAAGTGGCTCACAAAAGTAAATCAGCAAATAATTCAAATTCAAACAAAAAAAAAAAAAAAAGAAAAACTAAAACAAGTGGGTATCGAACGTTGTCAGATCATTGGAATTGACTCCATCGCCAGCAGGATCTGCCGTTCTTAAGAGGTGGGAGACCACCTCCTCCGTGACTTTTCCTGGCCTGGTATCAACATGGTATCAAAGTAGGGCGTCTCCAAACCCTAAATCAAAGTGGGCCAAGGCTTAGCTATCATCACTCTAAAACTCCCTTCCAAACTAGAGAAAATGTATCTTGCAAGCACAACTTACATCACTCTAATTACATACTGAGTAACTCAATACTACTGAGTAAACTCTGTTCATGTATGTCACTTATTCATGCCGTCCATTTGTTTTATCAGCTCATTTTATGGCATGAGCCCAAAATTGAAGCATATCCAAGGCTCAAGTGGATCATACCACATGAAACAATGGAGATAATGATGTCCACCGTTGAAACCTTCCTAGGCTCCACAGTGATGTTTATTTGTCATCCAACCTGTTCATAAGGTCCCACAGACAGAAGAAGGGAAAACACAAATATAAGTTTTATCCAAAACTTCCATGGCCCCGAGAAGTTTTCAATGGTAGGCATTCAATTCCCACTCTTAAGAAGTTTTCAATGGTAAGCATTCCAATTCCCACTCATTCCTGTTGCGTGGTCCACTTGAGCTTTTGATATGTTCAATTTTGAGCTGATGCCCTAAAATAAGCTGGAAAATAGATGGATGGGGTGGATAATTAGACACATATACATCATGGTGGATCGATCTCAAGGAGTTACTAAGTATGCAATTTGCGCTCTTCAAGCCCCACACCGAAGCTTTCTTGGTGGACACAAAAGTTTTGGATCCGGCTGATATTTTGTCCTCCTTTTATACAAGTGCGAGTCAGCATTATGACCGCATTGAATCTCAAATAAATATTATGGTGGCTCTAAGAAGGTTTAACAATGCTGTTTACATCTCATCATTTCTTGTTTTGTGGCTTACTTAAGTTTTAGATTTTTTAATAATTGAGAACATGTCCTAAAATGGGCTGGAGAAACGGATGGACAACAAGGATGTAACTCAAAGATCGTGGTAGGCTCCATGGGAGTGAGCTGCGGGTGATAGGGAATTCTTGTAGCCCAGTTATTGGCAATCATCATCATCTCACCTACATGAGCATTAGCCAAGGACATAAATTTCTCACTCTTGAATTCGATCCAAACATGTGGCCACATGTGTAACAAATGATCCAAATTTAATCAAACATGTGCGATTAAGAATATTGTCGGACGTGCCAGAGTCATACTTGAATGAATTGAATGCTCACAACCCCTAGTGCCTAACTAGTCGGATTAGAACCAAATATATGAAGGTTTGGCCTAACTATTCAACCATCAATTGTTATAGCAATCAAGCGTTCTTAGAAGGGAAGGGTTAATCCTTTTTTTTTAAAGGAAGATATATTCATTGACTAGAGAAAAAATATACAGCCAAATTCAAGCAAGCTCCTCAAAATATCAAGCAGCCAAATCTATCATGTGCTCAAGGACTACAAAAAAAAGAAAAAGAAAAAAAAAAGAACCCAAATCCCCTCTAAATCAACTTGTGCCTTTTCTAAGAGACCCCAACCCTGAGTTGTCAAGAGAGATAAGGCCCCTAATCTACTTGGAGAAGTCCGCTCTATACAAAAAAAAATTCAAATAAGGAGTTCTATTCGCAAACACATTTGGAACTGCATTGCATTCTCTAAGCGTGTAAAACCGCATTTTAGTCTTTTAAAACGGGGATCTTTTTGCCTTAAGCTAAGGATTTTTCTTTCAACATTTATATGTATTAGGTTTCTCAGTGAATCAATAATGGATAAATATGATTAAAAATAAAGTTAATCGTTAATTTTATTAATTGAATGTAAAAGTAATACAATTAACGGAAAAGAAAATAAACTTACTAGAGAAGAAAATAAATACATACGGAAGTTTGTGCTAGCAAAATGGCCCTGGAAAGGACCAAATGGTCGTGGTGTAAAGTTAGCAAGATGTGACTGACGATTTATCAAATAGGGACTCGACAATCTGGAGATTTGACAACAATGGTCATGAATATTTGACATACTCTTAAAGTGTACTGCAATGATGGTACTGGATAGTAGCCGATCTAATCTAGTATTTTCTAAAATCTTTGTTGTATGGTACCATCGTGTATGATATGCTTCTAATTTTGGATGAATTTTTCATTATTCGCTCCTAATTCCTTGCTGTCTCTGAGAAATCATCAATTGTTCTTATGAAAATTTCTCTTTCGGTTTTTAATTTGGGACAATCATGACGTTTGTAAGCTGGATTGTGAAGAATCCGTCATTGGCAAAATTTTAGAAACTTACAACATACTCAAAGGGTCACACGTGTTGCTTGTGCATCGGTCACGTGTCTTATGAATGATATCCGTCTTTTTTAGTAGATACATGAGTACAACTTTGAGCAGGTTTACTTTTTACAGACTGTGCCGCCGAGAGATAAAGATCATTGAGCACTTGTAGTGTGAGTATGATTGCCTTCCGTCATTTATACATAAGTGTCGACACGTGACGACTTCTCACTGAGCATTGTGGATTGCGTCAAGCCAGGTGTAAACAATCACAACCCCACTCACATAGAGCCGTGTGACCAAAAGTTCTGTAAGCCACTATGTTATCTGTATTATATCCCCTTCATCAATCCATCGCACCAGAACATGATAGGACATGAGCTCAAAATTGAGGTAAATTCAAAGCTCAAAAGGCTACACTGCATGAAAGTGGCACTACAAGAAATATGACTTTTACCGAGGAAATTTTTCCTGGCTAAATGTCATAATTTCCTCGGTAAAAGTTATTCCCAATGAAAATGTTCGTCGCTGTTTTCGTCGAAATATCACCCTCGGGAAAAAGGTTTACCGATGAAATTAAATTTTTTGTCGGTAAATAGTTGACCATTTCCAACAAAAAATTTCCTCGGTAAAAGTCAACAATTTCGTGGTTCTTGTTTAATTCGTCGGTAATTATGCGACTTTTACCGAGGAAAATTTTCCTTGGAAAACTCTATGACCAAGGAAATGTTTCCTTGGAAAAGGTAGTAGAATTACCTTTTCATTACCAACGAAATATTTCTTTGGAACATCCACCATCCCTGCCACCTGAAAGCATTCAATATTTCTGTGAAACATTCAATATTCAATATCCCAATCACCTGATTGAACATTCAATCGTATACCAATCAAAATGACCATTCAACCGTAATAATGTTTTGAATAAAATCGAAATGTCAATCCCACTGGTACATACAACCAATAATAATAAAAAAAAAAAATCAATCAGCATAAACATCCCCGCTATCACTAACAAACAATCTGCAAAATAAAACAACATACAATATTAGTAATTAAAACTTATAAATAAAATATGCACTTAGTTCATTTTTCTTTTTAAATCACTATAGATATAGGCTATGGCCAATCTCAGGTGTGAAAGAGGTAGCTAGCTTCTTACACAAGAAGATTTAAAATGTGTGGCCCACCTCATGGAAAAAAGTCAATTTAAGCATGCCCATCTGATATTGGAATTTGTTCCTACGTGTGGGTGTGGCTGTGCAAGATTTCTACATGCATGATGAATGGGTCATTGGCAAAGTTCGATATTTCCACAAATGGCGCTAGCCATTTGATGTGGGTCCCATGATCTGCGTTCTAGATTACTTGGTGATGGAAAACTGATCACAGTGTGTACACAGCTTGAAGTTTTTTTTTTTTTTTTTTTTTTTTGGGAATTTGAAAATGGCTATTTGTGTTGATACCAGGTGCTGGAGCTGGCAGGAAATGCAGCACGGGATAACAAGAAGACGAGGATTGTTCCTAGACATATCCCGCTAGCAGTGAGGAATGATGAGGAGCTGAGCAAGCTTCTGGGTGCTGTGACAATAGCCAATGGTGGTGTGATGCCGAACATCCACAACCTCCTGCTGCCAAAGAAGACTAGGGGTTCTGGGTCGAAGCCATCCGGCGAGGACAGCTGATCAGAATCTGAAATCTCTGGCCAGCGTGCTCTCTACAATGTGGTGTCTCCTGATAATTTTCTTCAGCTTCTCTCTCTTCTATTGTTTCCGCTGTGTTTTTGTTAGGTGGTATATATATTGTGAATACATGGATTTGGTAAAATGGGAAGGAATTTGTTTGGCATTGCTTCTAACTACATGGATTTCAACCTCCATTGTTTCTAACTGAGACTAAATACAACTTTTAGCCTCGGTTGCCCCCCAACAAAGGCTAAATCTATTTTTAGCTTCGGTTCTCAACAACTGAGGCTAAAGCCTTTAGCCACGGGAGTTGTAGCCTTGGTTTGAGTAACTGAGGCAAAACTGAGACTAAAGATGGATTTAGCCTCTGTTCGCATCAACCAAGTCTAAATTTAGTTTTTAACCTCGGTTCTCAACAGCTGAGGCTAAATCTAGTTTTTCGCCTCGGTTACAAACCACGGCTAAAAACATTTAATTTTTAAAATATTTGTTTAGATAATCCTATGTACACCACAAAACAATCATAACCTTCTATTTAAAGTTTCAAAACAAATTCCAAATGCATCATTTTCAACAGTCTGTGACGTACACCACAACACAGAAGATGAGAACCACAACAAAAGCCTCTACTAATGCTATAAAATTCAGCATTCCAAAGCAGACTTCAAAATGAATAACATGTAATAGAAATGCAGCTTGTTTATTACATAAAATGGGAATTTAAGTTACTTTGATTCAGAAGCTACCGCTGATGAAAGCATGCAGCTTCCAAAAGAACATTTTCTCTATAAACATAAAATGATTATGGCATGGTAAAAAAAAGGAAAAGGAAAAAAGATTCTGTAGAAGCAGCCAAAATGAAATAAATTAAAAAGATACTGTCACTAAATTCTCATGCTACACCTGAGTTAGCATCACAACCTCCGTTAAGAACTTCTGTCTACATTTTGCATACTCCTCCAATGTACTACCTGGTTGTACTATCTTTACAGCCACACTTGATGCTTTGTACCTACAAAATATGATTACGGTGTGATGATCTTGTTTGGTTAAGATTTAAGGGTTCATTTGAATTGGAATGCAGTAAATCAAATCAATAAAAGGAAATGACCAAAATTGGGATGGGACCATGTTAATTGATAATGACGACCAAACCCTTAAGTGCAATTCCATGTATTTCAAGTGGAATTGGAGTCCTCCCCCTCTTTAAATTTTATGCCTCAATGGTAAACTGAGTGCGTTTCAACAATCAGGTCTCGGATTTAAGCCCATAATTATCCAAAAAAAAAAAGTGGAACTGAAGAAACTGTAACGTTAATATGGGGACCAGTCCCTCGCTGTAAGTGGCATGGGTATGGCCCATCATTGCTCACTCCTCTTTATTGAATTGGGTTATTGCAATTTAATTCGATTGAGTAGCCAAATGCACCCTAAGCATCTACTTTGAAATATATACAGAAATTCATTCATTTCTGCTGGACACCAAATGACAATGTCCATGAATAAAAAATAATAATAATAAGTTAAAAGTTCAAGATCAACAAAAACTGATAATCAACTCAACCAACTGAGAAAATAACTAAATGCACTCATTCTAACTAGCAAGAAAATACAAATGCAATGAACACTGAAAACCAACGTAAAGTACATCCAGGAATGCCATTGTTGCTCCATTTTCCATCCTTCTACAACATTTTGTGTAAGCATTCAAATCAAACTGCCATTCACGTGAATGGAAACTGCTTAATCGAATTCTTGTATTTCAACATGAAACAGAAAAAGAAAATATGCTCTAGGGATAGATTTTGTTCAAAAAAATAAAATCCAACAAAAATCATTCTCAATAAGTGATACAATAGATTGTAAAACTCGTAAGCTCAAAAGTCATTAGCAACACCTTTGAGCCACACCTCCATAACAATTTCTTACAATACTCCTATATATGCAGATGATTGTGGAGTCACTGTCCCAGTTTCAATACGAAGCTCACCGTTGTTAAGGGATGACTGATTCAATGTAGGTAGTTAATTCACATGCATAGAGTAGACCAATTTATTACCCTAATTAAGAAAGTTGAGAAATCATCATTTGAGACTAACCATTAATCACGTGGTTTCCTTAAACTACGGGCTCGAATATCTCAAAATAAATGTCATGCAAGCAAAATTTAAAGTTATCTTGAGAGAGCTAATCAAGCTGATTTGAAAATTTAAAATTCCACGGTCTAAACCAAACAGAATTTTAAATTTTCGAAAAGCATTTCCTTTTTGTGTTGGGTTTTCTAGGAAAGAGAAAAACCACTGAAAAGGACTTCTCCAGCAACCAAACATGCCCAAAATAAAAAGAAAAAGCAAGAGAGAGAAGAAAAAGAAAACAGTACCTAGGCAATACACAAGCACTAGGCTGCCATCTGTATTTCAAGTAGGGCACATCAGGTCTACCATACTTCTGGAAATTGAATTTAGAATCAATGTAAGGGCAGGATGAAGCATCCAATGAAAGTGATTTTATTTTTCATTTCTCTTGTTTGGTACCCCACAAATCTTTTGGGAATTACCTTGTGCATTTTTGCACTCCAGACTCACCCCATGCACCAAGCGAATGAAAGAGATTTCAGTCTGATTGAAGAGAGTAGCCTGCACCAGTCAATTTTACTATTAGCTATAGATAGAGGTCAACTCAACATTTTATAGATCAATGTTCATAGATTCCAGCATATCTCTACTAATAAATTACACTATTGCAGAGGAGTTAAGAGTTACACGTGTTGTAAAGGAAAATATCATATGCAAGGACCAAACAAATCAATAACAAATTATGTAAACCTGAAACACTTGTTTGCTAAGCCCACATGCGTGTAGAGCCATGCCCATCCACATGTAGCCGCACATGCCAATATGGGAGATGTGTATGAGATTTCAGCTTTCCATAATTCCATTAAATGAACTAGATTGATTGGATGTTTGTGCAAAAATCAGAGAGTTTTACTTCTCAGGTCAGAAACACTATACAAAAGAAATGGATGGCTGATGCAGTTTTCTTCCGGACATCCATTTGTTTTGTACCACAGATCAACAGTAGGTACTTAATCTCCAATGTTTCTTATGGTGTGGTCCACTTGAGCCTTCAATTTGCCTCCTTTTTTGGGCTCATATCCTAAAATGAGCAGTCAAAATGGATGAAACGCATAGATAAAACACACATTCCGGTGGGCCTTATAGAGCCCTTAAAAGTACCGTTAGCCTCTAGCTTCTTAGATGGTTTATTGTGCTCTATGGGCCCACTATGATGTATGTGTTTCATCCACGCCGTCCATTAATTTGTAAATATTATTTTAGGACTTGGACCAAAAAACGAGGTAGATCTAAATATCAAGTAGACCACAGCAGGAGAATAGTAGTTATTGAAGGTCGTCCATTAAAAACGTTAATTAGTCCATTGACGTCCTTTTACGAAGGAAATTACCAACAAAATATACGTTTCTTAGGTAATTGTAGTCTTTTATCGATGAAGTTTTTCCTCGGTAAAAGTTTATGTTTTTAGCCCCCAAAAAACCCACCCATGAAATTCGGATTTTGTAGGCATTTGTCACTTTTACCAAGGAAAATTTTCCTTGGTAACAGCAAAGCAGTTTTTACCCAGGAAATTTGAATTTCGTCGGGGAACGTGTGCTATTCCCCAGGAAATTCGTTTCCTCAGTAAAACTTTCCTTAGTAAAGATCATTTTTCTTGTAGTGTGGGGATTGAACACCCACCATCAAGACCTTTTCGGAGCACACAAAAGTTTTAGATCAGGCTAATATTCGTGTTTTCCCTTCATTATAGTAGGCATCACCATAAGAAGGGGTTCGATGGCATATAAACATTAGGATGGCCCCTAAAAGGTTTCAATGGTGAGCATTGTTGGAAATTCGGTCAGCGGAAGCACCGAAGAAGATCAAATGATCAACAATCAACCATACAAGCACACAACACAAAAGCACATGAATTTTACGTGGAAAAACCCTCGTAGGAAAAAACCACGGCACAAAGCGACACATTCCACTATGAATTCAGATGATTACAAAGCTAGAACTACCCGAGTAGATCCTAAAGATGAATAAGGCACTCAAAAAACCTCACAATCCTCTCTTCCAATAACCCTAATATCGTTTAGATCACCTAGGTATTGCTTAGCTTGAAGTCTAACACGATTAGGAAACATATATACTAGAGAAAACCCGAAATCAAAAACTTGTAGCACAAAACCACACAACACTATCAAATTCTGCAGACCACAGACTGGTTAGACAACCGATCGTGAACTATCAGGAGAGATTGCCTGCCCGCTGTCTCAACTCAGACCTGTCCCCAAACTGGTCTAAGCACTCTACGACTAGTCGGGTGACTGGTTTGAGTGCCAGCGACTGATCTGACGACCGGTCTCAAAACGCCGAAAATGGTCCAAAGAGTTTGGGCTTCAAACTGCACCACGCTGTCCACTGGCCAACCGGTCAGATGACCGGTCCGTGGACTCTATAATTCCACGGTATTGAGGCCTTCACAACAAGCATTTCCATCCCCATTAGTTTGCATGGGGTCATGGCATACTTGAATTTTAGAACATCCAAATTTTGGGGCTCATGTCTTAACATGAGCTGTCAAAACTGATGGACGGAGCTGGCAAAACTAGGAAAAAGAATATGGGGTGGCAACACAATCGGGTTGGGTGGGGTCCGGGCAGACCCGTTCACCAAATGGGCAACTAAGTGAAAACCAAGCTCAGCCCATTTAGTAAATGGGCTGGTCTAGATGGGCTGATTAGGGAGTCTAAAATTGTCCATTTGTTAATCAAGCCTGAACTTTGACATTGCACGGTCCATTTATTCATGCACATAGGATATGCAGGTTACGGCCTGACTGTTAATGGTCTCAAATAGAACTATATGGGGCTAAGATTGGTCCTGAATAGAAACATGGCCCACATTTCAATCATTTCTTAATTCTCGATCGAAAAGCCTTATTCTTGCACTACGCCAAAATTGCATTTTTTCGACGAACCAAGTCCGTCGCAAATCTATATTAGCGACGGACTTAGTCCGTCGCATAGGCCGTCGCAGTTTACTGTGGCAAATTTTAAACGACGAATTATGTCCGTCGCTTTTAAACGACGAATTACGTCCGTCGCTAAATTATGTAAAGCAACGGATTTAGCGACCGACATTGGTCCGTCGTACAAAATTGTTGCCACGTAAATTGGTCCGTCGTTAAATTTATGGGCGACATTTATTTAGGAATTTTAGCGACGGGTTTGATCCGTCGCTAAATTTTCTGAACGCACACCTATTACATTTGAATTTATTTTTGAATCTATTGCACCTGATAGTCATCCAAATTATTTAAAACAAAAAAAAATTAAAACCTAACAAATCATAATTATATCATATATGAAACTTAAAGTCCTTACATTTCTAGTGAAAAATAATATTAATATTTGTTACAAATCTACACATTGAAGTGAACCATTCTCCATAGAATGAGCAACTAGGCTTTATTTTGTTCCCAATATTGAAACCAATCTCTTGACCATACGTGAAGCTAGCCTTCATTTCTAATCTTTCCTTTATAGCTACTTCCACCTCATACGTTAGCAAATCTATCAACTGGTCCACCTGCAAAATCCAGAATATAAAACATAAAGAGTATCAGTATTATAATGTAAGAACAAAAAAGGAAAAACAACAACAAAAGACAATGAAGCACCATGTATATTTCATTAGAAAAATAAATAAATTTCCTCAAACGCAACATGCCGAAAAGGAATAAAAGACTGTTTTTTCTAGTCATCATCATCGTCATTGAAGCCTTATACCAAGTTATTGGCTTTGGCTTGTTTTTTCAAGTCCAAATTGAAATTGATAGAATTACAGCTCAGAACCGAGAAATCCCGGATATGAATACTAACGAGTTTTCAATCTGGCTATTTCCACTTCATTACACTAATAACTGCAGTACATTAATAAGTGCTCCAAGTGCACCCTTAGAGATGCATGTATATACCTTCACATCTCGGTCCAAATCCAAAATGGCACTGTTGAGTGCGTTTGGCTGCACTATCACATCGAATTTCAATTATTAAATTTCGATTCCCCTGTTAGCATTTGTATTCATGTTACTTAGCTTCAAGTTCAAGGTAACATAGTTAACTTCCATCATTTCCTCCTTAATTAGATAAAAAAAAATTCACAACTCAAATCATTTGGCTTTCCTATGGTAGCCTTGATTTCATGAATAAAGGTTAGATAAGACCATCAAAGAATAAATTACATAAAAGGAAAGAAGTAAGTCAGCATTCAGATACCATTCTCCCAACTTCCATTCCCTCGTCTGGTTGAGAGAAATTTCAGTCACTCGGCCGCCTGTCACATTGTTGCATTTGATTCTTTCCCAACTACAACAGTCAGTCCCATCCTCCGCCAAGTCAGGTCTCAGTTTTCCAACATTAAATATGTGACATAAGAAGAAAATATAAAAAAGGAAAGACTACTGGTAAATAAAAACATAAAAAAATGTTTCACACAACATCTGTGAAACAATAATTCCATGGTCGTTAAGGCACAAACCAGAGGAGACTCAAAAACATAGCCAAGCGGGATCCATGATAGAAAAGCATGCAATGTTGTTAGTGTTGCCCGTATAAGTTCAGTCCTTTGGGATGCAGATAATACATACAGGCATAGCTCATGAATGAGTTGAAACTCACTGCAAGCAAACCAAAAAAACAGAAAGAGGAAAAAGAAAAGAAAAAAATCAGTAAGCTAGGTACTTAACTGATTAGAAATAGTAGAAAAGCCCATAAAGTAAAGTTCGCTGGCGAGCAACTTATAGCAGAAAAAAGAAATACGTTCCATGATTACAAAATGAAAAGATGGAAGATTCTATTTTAATGATATCAGTGTTTTAAACACGCTATGTAGCGCATGAAAATGGCGCAAGTTGCTAATAGCATATGCTACGGGCTACGTAGCCGGTGTCTCACACAATATTTTTCACCAAAGACAATAAAATAAGTTTATCCTTTTAATGATTTGTTACACTTTGCTAACAACATAGATCAAAGAGAATCAGCCAACAACATGATGATGTTGTTGGCAAAAAATACAAAAGAATAATAATAAGAATATAGAAATATGATATGGGGGTGGTGGTGGTGATGATGATATACACAAATCATTATGCACAAATGATGATGGTGGTGGTGGTGATGCTCAGATGGTAGCAATTGATTATGCTTGGATGGCGATGGATGATAAGTGATGGTGATGATGTATTCTGCTCAAATGATGATGATGCTTAGGTGGTGGTGGTGGTGGTGGTGGTGCCTAGATGATGATGATGATTGTGCTCAAATGATGATAATTATGATGCCCAAATGATCATCCTCGCCATACTATTGAATGCAATATGATACAAGGCCCACCACATGCTCATCATCCTCATTATCCTACCGCAATCTTTTCATTAAATAAAAAATCAGATGCTAACATCCAAACAGCAAATTATAATGGCGGAGAGATGTGTTGGGATCACCAGCCATGTCCATGGAGAAATGGACCACGCTTGGCACACCGAGCAACATGGTCGTTGGTCTCAAGCCACCAGCTCTTCGGCTGGGGATGAAAGTAAGAGTATCAGAGAAGGTAGGACTGAGGAATTCATCTGCCTCATTTATGGGCTGTTGCAACTGATGGAGAGAGCATAAGACATCAGGGTGGCCCCATGTAGCTATTTTTTAGACAGGCTCTCGTCAAACAGAACATGCGCCAAAAATTTGACATCTGCCATTTGAGGTACAAATAAGGGGGCCCTTGTAAATAACCTGGCGAAAAATCGGGCCAACTCATTGACCAAGGAGCCTATACATGTTGCAAAGCTAACCATGGAAGGGGTACTTACTCCAAAGATGATGTTTAAGAGCTCTAAATCCCACTTAAGCTGCCATTGTGAGGCCTCACGGCTTATAATTGCAGCTACTGCGGTTGTTTGTAGTGTTGCAAAGAAAAACATGATCGCCGTCATCGACAACTCTGCTGGGTACTTTTTCATCACTGGCCTCTGCACATGAAAAATAAATAGATAAATAAATAAAAACAAACATTGAGAAATTCCAGTTATGGTGCACCTTTTATCTTTCTAAGAATGTTAGGTGTGGCCCACCTTTATATACCCCAGTGCAAAAATCAATCTAGCAATATTACATTTAGACCTTGCACTGTTTTCAAGGCATCCAACTTGGCTAGTAGGATCGGTCCGCTATAAAAATTGGAAGCCCAGGAAAATCAAATTACCAGAGGGTCACAGCATCTATATAGATACCCAAGAAAAAAATCAGGCTAATCCGATCATAAGAGGTCCAGCAGACTAGAAAACAATGCACAAACACCCAAAAACCTGCAAAGTAAATTTTTTTTTTTTTTTTTTTTTTTTCTCAAAAGGTGGGAGCAACCCACCTAAACCTGTATTGAAAGAGAAAAGACTATACACACTTTCAGGCGGGCGCCACAAAAAGCCGACGGGCCTCGCCTATCATATAGAAAAGACTAAAGAAAAACCCAAGAGCTAGGGCCTAACCGAGCTCGAGTGGCGCGAGGGAGGATGCCCAAACGAGAAGAAAGGGGGGGGGGGGGGGGGGGCGAGGAAGCTCAAGACAATTTAAGGTTTCCCAAACCCGTGCGGTCAAGCAGAAGCAATCCACGGCTGGTGAATGGGAGGTCCGATTGTCTCTCGAAGATAGTATCCCTTTGACCGTCGCTACCTAGGCGGGCGAGGCCGTCTGCCACCCCATTAACTTCTCTAGGCACGTGGACAATGGTTACTTGAGCTACCTGTTTGAGGACAGAAATCCGAGTCCAGAAGTACCAAAGGGTCCACATGGACGAGGTATCCTTGTTGAGGAGGTCCACCACAACTTTGCAGTCGCTTTCCACCACGATTTTGGGGAAACCTCGCTTGACGCACATAGAAAGGCCTTGAAGGATGGCCCTAGCCTCAGCCCGGATATTGGAACCCCATCCGTATCCTTTGGCAAAGCCAAAGATGAAAACGCCTTCCCTGTTCCTACAAACACCTCCACCTCCTGATAACCCCGGGTTACCTTTTGCGAAGCCGTCGACGTTAACTTTTACCCAACCGCACTGCGGCCGAATCCATTTGACCACCGAAGGAGACCCTTGACGGGCCGCCTTTAGCGTGACCTGAAGCGAGTTTAGAGCCAGCTGTCTCAAGGGGAAAGAATCCATAGGAGCAGGGAGCAAGGGGCCTAAGAGACTGATCCACCTCTTGATGCGGGAGATTGGAACCGCCGAGGTCGTGGCCGCAGCCTCATATCGGATAGAGTTTCTGGCATTCCAAACCTCCCAGAGGATGAGGCAAGGGAGCAGGCCCGTGAGAGTTGTGAAGCCATCTACATCAGCCGCCTTTCTCCACCATAAAGATGTTCTGCCCGCAATGGTGGGGTCTCCTAACATCGGGATGTCCCATAACGAAGAGAAAAAACCCCAAACCTTGGAGGCAATCTCACCCGAGATGAAGAGGTGGTCCAAAGACTCCTCAGCTGGCCCGGGCCCACTCTCGCAGCAATTACATTTGGATGCCAGGTGGATACCTTTGGAACGGATACGCGTGTCTACCCCAACAGCACCATGCAGGAGCCTCCAGACAAATATGGAAATTTTTGGGGGAAGTTTGGCATGCCACACCCATTTGGACCAGCCCTTTCGGGTCCCCAGCGGGCTAATAATCGGCCAAACAGTCTTTAGGAGAAACTTCCCTGACAGCGAGAGTGGCCAGACATGCCTGTCCATGCCTACAGACGTGCAAAAGCCTTCTTCAGCTATATGGTCCCATACCAACTGAGGGAGCAGAGGGTGCAGACGGTTCGGGAGCGAGATCCCATCCGGCCCCAAGATATCTTTAACTTGGAGGTGGCTGATCGAATCAGTGATAGGGCCGGTGAGCCAAGAATTTAGAGGACCCATACCTGTCCAGTCGACACTCCAAAAATTACAAGAACCGCTGGCCAGCAGGTACCTGTTGTTGCTATCAATGATGGAGAGGAGGGAGATGACTTTTTTCCAGAGCTGGGACTTAGCTGAAGGACGCCGGCTAGTTGCAGCAGCAGAGAGGTCGTCCTTGTATTTAGCTTGGCAGAAATCAGCCCATCTGCTCTGGCTGTCTCCAAAGCGAACCGACCAAGCAAGCTTCAGATGCAGAGCCTTCATAGTGTCACCGAATTTTTTGATACCCAGGCCTCCTTCCAGTTTCGGCGTGGAAATTCTCTTCCAGCTGCACCAATGCAGTTTTCTTTTCCCTTCGCTCCAACCCCAGAAGAAATCCGAGAGACACCTCTTAAGATTCTCCCCAACCGATTTTGGTATGGCAGTTGCAGCCATGGAGTGGACTGGGATGCTGGCCAGGACGTGATTGATGAGCACCAACCTCCCTGATTGGGTCAGCATTCTACCCTTCCAGCCCAGAATTCTACCTTTGATTTTCTCCAGCAGAGGTTGGAAGAAACGGCTGCTGGTTCTACCCGTGATGATTGGGACGCCAAGGTAAGTTAGGTGAGAAGACGCTTTGGGGATGCTCAGATTTCTCTCAATCGACCGGGCTGAAGATAGGGAGGCGTTGCTGGAGACGAAGAACATGCTTTTCATCTTGTTAATTTTCTGACCTGAAACGGCTTGATATTTGTTGATGAAATTGCTAACCGCTCTTGTCGATCTCCGCTCTCCGTTGAAGAAAAGAATCGTATCATCAGCGTAGAGGAGATGCGAAACTATCGGGCACCCGCTGCAAGTCTTGAACGGGAGGCAGAAACCTCTTTCAACCAGCCGCTTGAAGCCACGGCTGAGAACCTCAGCAGCAATTATGAACAGGCTTGGGGAGAGAGGGTCCCCCTGCCGAAGACCTCGAGAAGACCTAAAGTAGCCGCAAGCTTCGCCATTGATCAACACTGAAAACCAGGAGTTGGACCAGCACTTCTCTAGAAGCTCAATCCAGCTTTGGCAGAAATCAAACTTCTTAAGGACAGCCTTGAGGAAATTCCATTCCACTCTATCGTAGGCTTTTTCCATGTCAAGCTTGACTACGACGTTATTGCCTCGAACTTTCCTGTTGATGTCTCTGAAGATCTCCTGAACCAGCGCTATCCCTTCCGCAATCGGTCTCCCGCGGATGAAGGCACCTTGCTCAGCCGAAATCAGCCTGGGAGGAGGCTATTAAGCCTAGAAGCAAGGACCTTGGCGAAGATCTTGTAAATGCAATTGCAGAGACTGATCGGACGGAAATCAGAAAGCTTTTCAGGAGATGGGGATTTCGGAATGAGGGCAAGAAGGGAAGACGTGAAAGCTCTAGGGAGGTCTTCACCTCTGAAGAAAGACCGGACTGCCATATAGATGTCATGGCCAACAATATCCCAACAGTCCGCGAAGAATGCTGCTGAGAAGCCGTCTGGGCCGGGGGCTCCATCTCTAGGCATGTCGAGAGTCACAGCCTTCACCTCGTCAATCGAAGGTGGAGCCATGAGCAAATCGTTGTCCGTCTGGGTGACAACATAAGGGATAGGGTCCAACATTTCCTGATCCAGATCCGTTGCTTCAGAAGAGAAAAGAGAATCATAGAATCGGATCGCTTCCTCTCTGATTTTCTGCAAATCTTCCAATCTCTCCCCACTGTCCAGCTTAATGGATTGAATAGCCGCTCGTCTAATTCGGTCTATGGCAGAGGAGTGAAAGAATCTGGTGTTCCTGTCCCCTTCCAGAAGCCACCTGTTTCTGGCCTTTTGCTTCCAAAAGGATTCTTCCATAAGCTCCAATCGGGAAAGATTCGCTTTAGCTATGTCAAGGGCAGTAATGTTGGCGACATCTGGCACAGATAGGAGCTGGTTTTCTATCCTAGCTATCTCCTTTTCTTCCTCCTTGATTTTCAGAAACACATTCCCAAAGGTGCACCTGTTCCAGACTTTCAGCTTCAGCTTCAGAATTCTCAGCTTGGCTTGGAGGAGGATGATTGGATGACTCCCTTCAATTGAGACCCAGGATTCCTCAACGATCTGACGAAATGAGGCATGCATCAGCCACATATTTTGGAATCTGAAAGGCTTCTGAAGGCGTTTAGTTGGCGGAGGGAAGGCTATGAGCAGGGGAGAATGGTCAGACTCCACTCTGGGCAAATGCTGGACCTTGAAGGAGGGAAATCTGGCATACCATTCAGCATTACAAATAGCCCTATCAAGCCTCGCCCATTTACGAGAGGTGCCTGCCTGATTGTTGCACCAGGTAAATCTATTCCCTACAAAACCGGCGTCTTGTAAACCTGCCATATCCATGCATTTCGCAAAATCAGCTGAGTGGGTCGTGTTGTGATTGTGGCCTCCGTATCTTTCTGCTTGGCCTGTAACAGTATTGAAGTCTCCTACCACAATCCAAGGAACCGTAACTAACGTGGACCTCATAGCTATGTCAGCCCACAGGTCCCTTCTGAGCAGACTAGAGCATTTAGCATAAACCACTGAGAGAACGAAAGGTTCCGCCTGTCCAGGAAATCCGATCTGCAGGGAGAGCATCTGCGAGGAAGCAGAGAGGACATGGGCAGAAAGGGCTGTCTTAACAAAAATCCAAACCTTACCCCCTTCACCTGCATTTGAAAAAGAAGAGTGAAAGCCTAGTTTCAGACCTGTTCTGATTCTCTTAACATCACTGAGCATTGGCTCTAGAAGGGCGACAATCATTGGATCATACATTTTGATATATCTTTTCGCCTTCTGAATTGACGCCACATTACCCACACCCCTAATATTCCACACTAGCAAACTATCCATCAGTCATACAGCCTGAATCCACTGCCCGTTGCTGCTGTCTTCTCCATCTTCTGGCCCTGAACTCTGCAGACAGCTTCACACCGGTCTGATTTACCATCCAGCGAGCCCTGGGATTGCAACCTGCTGGTGTATTCCCACCTATCAAATTAACTATCGGAGCAGGAATCTGAGAGGGTTCACGCACATTGTCTCTGGAGGTCTGATATTGGGAGATACCGTGGTCGCTGTCTCTGTCGCTATGGCAAACATTATTCTCTGCACTGCCATCCGGTTGCCAAATAACTGTTCCAGGGAGGGGCCCGAGAGCTGGATCGATGGGGTGGAGAGGAAAGTATGGAGACAGATCCACGTTGAGGGACAGTCCCTGCTCCTCGGGACCGCAGGCTGGGAGGGGGAGGTCGTCCTGAGTTGAGCTGAGCTGATTAGGTGAGTTCGGGACAAACTCCCCTGTTTCTGAGGAGGAGGGGGAGGCCATGAGATGAATCTTGTGAGAAAAGGGAGGAGCAATGGATTGGTTATAGCCAAAGGATGGGGATGTTAGTTTCCCCAAAGGGGAAGGGTATTCCTCTCCAATAACAGTGACCCCTTGCACCCTTTGTGGGGATACTGGACAGGGCTGCCAGGCAGTGATTCTGTCTCTGAAGTGTTGGGTGGGAGTGGCGTTGTCCTCAAGTCTTTGCCGTTGTGAGGCCTTTTCCGTAGAAGGTGAAGAGGAGTGCCTGTGTGGAGTTGGGGACGGGAGCAATTCAGCATGGGGAGGCTGCATTGCTTGGACATGATTTATCTCAGGATTGGAGGCATTGTGACACTGTGCTGATGAGGCCTGGCCATCAAGTCTGCTCTGTGGCACTGTTCTGCATTTTGAAACTGCTCTGACACTGTTTTCCACTGAGGCTGCATTATGACACTGATCTGCCACATGATTTACCTCAGAATTGGAGGCATTGTGATACTGTTCTGCTGAGGGCTGGCCATCAGGTCTGCATTGTGGCGCTGTTCTGCATAGAGACACTGTTCTGACACTGTTTTTCATTGAGGCTGCATTGTGACACTGTTCTGCCGAGGCCTGGCCATCAGGTGGAGGCTTGTTAGAGGCACCTGCGGGGTTGAAAGTTGGATCACTGGAGATCAATGCATTTCTGTAGACTACGGGGTCAGTCGGACGGACACCTGCAGGGGCACCATTCGTATCTCCAGGGTCGAAAGGGGAGACAAGGATAGTTTCCCCAAGGGGATGAGCAACTGTTTCAGGGGGCTTAAACGGGTGGTGGAATGCTCTTTCCACCCATTGTCTAGTGTTCTCGCCTTGATTGAAAGTCGCTGGGGTATACGCCTTCGTGGAGAGACCATACAAATCTGGGTACTCTAGAAGGGGGGTGATAGGGAAACATTTGCCTGCCACATCCAGCTTTCTGACTTTGGATGTATCCACCCCTGAGTCTAGTGCTACCTTCACCCTTGCCACTGTTTGGTCTAGGCCTAGGAGGGAGCATCTATCAACCTCAACTACCGATCCAAAAGTCTTGCCCAGGTTAATGAACACTGTTTCCAGCCAGGCATTTGCTGGGATCCCATAGAATCTGATCCAGACACCTTCTCTGCCGCAGACGACTTCAGGCGACCATCTCTCTACCCGAGATAATCCCATGTCTTTGTGGAGAGAGGAATCCGCAGAGAAGGAGAGCAGCTCCAAACGTGTCTTGAAGGTGATTAGGAACTTTAAAGGACCTATCCGGGCAACATCAATAGCTGATGCAGCGTATTTGGACTCTCTCAGACATTTCATCAAACGGATGATAGGTATTGAGAAATCAGTTGCATACCCCACCAAAGCTAGTCTCAATTCGGATTGTTTGCTTTCTACCTCAATAGGGTCAGCACGGACGGTGAACCTGTTCATGGCAACATCTGGGATCGTCGGCGTCTCCATCAGCGTAGCCGTTTGGTTCGAGCAACAAAGATGACCCCCTGCATTCTTAACAACTTGTGAATAGGAGATAGTCCGCTCTCTTAGTGTTGGGGCGGCAGGGGCTGGCGAGTAGTTTGCTGTTGGAGCCGTTCGCTGTGGGCGTGAGAGGGTACGAATCTTATCTTCCTTCTTAGGGTTAGCAACTAATACGGAGACCTTCCTGCCATCGATCAGATGACCATTGAGAACATCAATCGCCTTGTGCGCATCTGCCTCATACAAGAAGCGAACGAACGCAAAACCTCTACGTCTGCCCGTGCTGTGATCGCCGGGAAGGTGGATATCAGTGAGCTTCCCATATTTCCCGAATATCCTGCTGAGATCTTCCCCGGAGGTGTTAAAAGTGATATTCCCGACAAAAAGACTGAAATCGCTTGGTGGTTGTCTATAGCGGCGAACTTGCTGCCATTCACCATCGTTTCCCAACTGTGTTGACGGAGCCATGTGTTGGGCCGTGGGCATCCCTCTCTAAACAGGTGATGTTGATAATCCTCATTAAACCTGCAAAGTAAATTGGTGGGATACCTGATGGTTAGATCAGCACTATTGTAGTTCTTGGCTTAGATGAATGGGTTGGATGCAATACATGAACTATGGTGGGCCGCATGTCTCCAACTAATTGCATATATGGAGAGATAATTTCATGGATTTGCTTGGAATGCGGATCTGGCAAATCCTAAAGTCCATTGCTTGGTAAGCCACAAATCCATCAATGTAGGGAGCATGTAATGTAAGGTCAGAGCCTTGTTGAAAGGGCAGCTTTTACTGCTATTACAAGAGTTTCTCATTTAGTGAGTGAGAATTTTTTTCAAATCCATGGATTTGCCAAATCCCTGATGGCTCCCAATAAAGAGATTATCAAAATCCATGAATTTGGCAAATCCACAACAGCAAATCCCTTATCCCAAATAGTCCCATAGAGATTTTGCAAATTCCATGGTAAGCTGTTTGGGGAGAGGATTTCTGAAATCAATGGGTTTCAAATTTCTTCTCTTTGTTTTTCATTGGGGATTTGCCAAAAAATCCACGTCCCCATAAATCCACTGGGGCAAAATCACCACACAAACTAAAGACTTGCAAATCCACAAAAATGAGAAACTCTTTGCAAAGCAATAAAGTTATTCCTTTTTAATAAATGCTCTCCTATTGCAACAAACACTCCCCAAATCCATGGATTTCTAGCTTAATTCCCATAGTCACGAATTTGCCAATCCAACTTGAATGCAAATCCGAGAATTTGACAAGTTCATGGATTTACAAAATTCGTGTCTTCATTTCCCTAATCCCAAACAAGACATAAGAAGAAGTAATTTTCCAAATCTACAAAATGAAGGACTCCCAGATGCAATAAAAGCTTTGCCTTTCTAATAAATGCATTGGCCTCGCAGTAATGCTCCCCAAATCCATGGATTTGTAGCTTGATACCAAATAATGGATTTCTTGACATATCCAAATTCCACTCATGCATTTGCTAAATCCATGTTCTCATTTTCTTTATCATAAACATGCTCTACAGGATTTCAGAATTGTTACTTAGCATGTGTAACCTACGATAGAAGAATAGGAGAATATTGTGATTACTGGCAAGGTAGCCATTAAATTTTATAAAGAACGCCTGCATACAACAATATCTTTTAAACTATTCCGTTATGGTTTGTTTGGACTGATGGAAGTGAGGCAAGGATTTATGAAATTCACAGATTTCATATCTCCTTTGTTTTTTGTAAGGGATTTGCCAAATCCGTGTATTTTCCCAATGCAAACCCCCAAAAATCCATTAGCTTGGGGCAAATCCAAGCCTATAAAAACTAAAGACTAGGCATATCCACAAAATGAGACTCTCAAAACAATTAAAGTTGTTCTCTTGCAACAAATACTCTTCCATACAAATGTGCCCTGAATCCATGGATTTTTAGCTTGATTCCCAAACTATGGATTGATTTGCCAAATCCAAATCCAATGCAAATCCATGAATTTCAAAAGTTAATGGATTTACCAAATTCATATTTTCATTTCCTTGATCCCAAACAAGGCCTCAGGGAAAGATACTAGGGAGACCATGGATACAGCAATGAAATACCATCCACAGATGCAATAGAACATTCAAGGACAATTGCAGAAAGACAATTGCAGAACAAGTTCGAGTCGATACCCGAGATGTGGAGGATTACAAATAAGCGGGAAAAAGAAGAAGAAGAAGAAGAAGAAGAAGAAGAAGAAGAATAAAAAAACGAATGGTGTGGTATACAGCGCCATCCTATAAGTGAGATAACGATTTCACACATAAGTCTTCATCATCAACTACTGCCAAAGAATAAGAAGATATGTTATGAAGGCAGATTGCTGCGATGGACTACAACTTGCTCTAAACTCAAGGACAAGTTCTTTTCAAGTCATGAGGAATTAATGGACCTAGGCCGCACATCAATCAAACAGGTTAAAGTTGGATCCCACTATCTGGTCGATCAAAGATCAAAAAGCATCAGACTGCGTCCACTCATCCAAACAGAATAACTAGACCACACAAATTGCAATACGAACTGCATGAAGGGTCTAGGTGTCTTGATGGAGGATGAGTTGCACTGGTTTCAGACCGAAATGATGCAAATCACCCCAACAATACATATCTGAAACAAGATCGAGTCAGGGCAAATATCAATTTCAGTCCCCATGCAAGTCACTATGAAAATCACCATCTCTACGTCACAGTCCAAGATGTTGGACTGTTGACTGTTTAAACAATCCAAACTCCGATTCGTGGGCACTTCTTCGTGGAAACAAAACCGTTGGATATTTTCATTTTTAACGTGGGCCCACTGGGTGTTCTTTAGCCTCTGTCGTGAATCATAGTCCAGCAGATGCTGCCGCCCATTGGAGCCCACACGCTGAGTTTTTTCAGATGATACAAACTGCCACACTGTAGATTATTCGACCAATATTAAGAAAATTACACTGAATTGATGATTGTGATCATTACTATATCTAGGTTGATTTAGGAAAAAAAGAAAAGAAAAAAGGAGAAAGGTCAAATAGCTCAAATTCAACTCTAAAAATTCAATGGCTCAAATTCAACTCTAAAAATCAAAGGTCACAATCATCACAAAAGCTTATTTAAGGGATAATTGGTTATTTCGGGTTAGTAATGAGAACGTGAATGGTTTAAATAATCGGATCATCTCAGCATGTGGGTGGCGACAGGCGCTGGATCCTGAGCAAACGACAGGGGAGTAGATTTCAGTTTACAAAAGTGAACTCGGAACCGACGTTTTGCAATGGTCAACAAAGGTTATCGAATCATTGATACGCGTCCAATGACGCGTCATTTTGCAATTTCCTGTTTCATTGGATAATGACTTCAAGGTAAGCATAGTATCATACGGCCCTCAATATGGAAAAATGGACCCCATGTCTTAGTCATCCAAACTGTTGATCTGATGGGCCCTAACGAGGCTAGACTATGCCCAAAAAAATCAATACATCAGATGCTCTCAGTCATCCAAATTTTAGCTACATTGAAAACGCAAACATGCACACAAATGCACACATTTTTAGCTACATTGAAAACACAAGAAAATATAATGAAAAATGTAAATTCCAATGAGACAGGATCGGACTCACAAGTTTGTCATGCTCTCAAGCTTTTGGAATGCACGTGGAATGGTTCCATTCAGTCTATTCCCATACACATTGCAGCAACCGAACCCATGTTAAAATGATGATTGCTGCAACCAAACCCATGCTATATCATCCCCTCTGTTGTTACACTGCAAGATGAGAAAAAGAAAGAAAAAAAATGTGGCTGCACCGATACAGACGAGTTCGAACGGCTGCCTACGTACCCAAAAAAGTGATTTGGGATCAAGCCACTACGTTGGACAGACAGTAATGTTTGCTTCAATGAGATAATGTTCGGTAAATCATGACCCAATATGAAATAGGCATGTAACAGCTTCTCAATATGCAAAAGCATCTTTTTCTGTTTTTATTGGCAGTTTGATGGGATGATTTGCTAAACCATCTTATCTAAATAACATAAAGCACCAAAGCAAAACATTCCTTGCTAAGGAAAACCAAAATCCCCTAATTCTGTACTTACAATTTTATTTGCTTATGTAAAAGAGAGCGAAACTCCACAAAGATCTCAGACTAATTATATCAAACATCTGACCATGAGCAATAGAATACAAAAGGATCAATTAGGCAGTATTTGCATGGCTAAAAACTGATGCAGATATCACATATGGTTGCTCATCTTCCTTTTCCTTACCAGTGCCATGCAAGCTAGTCTTTGACAACTGCAACAATTTCCACCTAAGGACTAGAAACAATCCACTTGAAAGACTGACATTTCATGTCTTATCATCAAGATTTTACGACTCTCCTTCTTTTTGAGAAGTCATATTTATCAAAGGTGATGGCCAAAACTAGGTTATGAGGAAATTATATGATCCTCAACCTAAGGACATGCACAGTTTAAAGTGGGCCCAAGGCTCATGATCTACACCACTGCTCTGTCAGGTTCCCATTGTGGACAGACCAAGCCCCAATGAATCCAAGACTGGACTGTGGCCACGAAAGTTGGGTCAAAATTTTCAGTTGAATGTCACCCATTGCAGCATTTCTATACTTGACCATCTGCTTTTAAGGCCACACGTTGAAAGGTTAGGATTGTATCATTGCAGAAATTTCTGGGGCAGATTCCGTCCACATTTCCGTATCTAAACCAGGGACCCCACTTACACAAAACTGAAAACCCAAGTATTCTATGGATTTCCGCAGGCCAAGGATTATATAATTCCTCTTCGACCATTAACTCTGTTTTGATTGACAGAGTTGATTAAAAAAAAAACTCTGTTGATTGCCAGACCAAGCTCATCTTACAAAGAAAATAATATGGCAGGTTTGGTAGAATGCTGAATATTGTTACGAACTTAGGTTTCATGGTACAGAACATTCCAATATCTTAAAAAATGGAAAACAATTCTCAAATTTTACAGCAGGGTATATGATTTAGCATATACACCAATAGGGGATAAAGAGTAGAAGCACCAACGCAGATACATCTACTCTACGTTATTACGATCCAATTAGTAGTTTGGTCAGCCACAACTGAACATGATTTATCAATGACACTGAATATAATCAGCATTTACATGCATTTTGGTTCATATGTAAATACAGAAATATGCAAGGGAAAAGCATCCAGGCATAGGATTTTAAGATACTACCTGGAAACTGATTGTGCTGTGAGCTGGCTCATGAAGCCCACCCGTTCTTCTGAAGCAATTCTAGCTTTAGAAGATTAGCTCGGACGTACAGCATCAGGAATTCCATCAAAGGCAGCCGCATCCATCTCCTCCCCGGAATTCTTGCTGGCTGATGTATTTGCAGAGAACCTCTGAGAAAGGGACAGCACAAACAGAAAACCATCTTGGGTCATCTGGAACCCAAAAACCCGAGGCACGTAATCTTGGACCGGCTTCACTGGCTTTGCAGAAGGGTAGGTCATTAAGTATAGGTGAGGGAATGTTGTGCCTATGTAAGCTCCGTCCATATCTGAACAAAATATCAAGAACAAACAGAAGTAGAGCAGATTGAAGATAATGCAACTAGACATTCAAGACCATTTTGAACTTCCAAGTTTTCGTTGCCCAGCTTGAAGTCTGTCCAATCTAGACACGGTTCTCAGTCTGCCACATACCTAGAGATATCCTAAATCAGCTAATTATCTCATTGAAGCAAACAGTAATGTTGGGGGGAGAGAGAGAGAGAGAGAGAGAGAGAGAGAGAGATTTCATACCAGCAGGCAACGGCCCTTGAGCTTGGAAGCTGAAAAAAACAACGGGAGCGGGGATAGGAGGCGTGGAAGCTTTGGAAGCTGCAATGGCGATTTTTAGAGAGAGAGAGAGAGGAGGGGCGGGAGACGATTGAGAGGAGGAGGGAATGAGGGATTTGGGGTTTTTTTTTAGGGTAAGGGGATGGGTTAATCGGATTGCACACTCTGATCGTGCGGAGTAAACTCAGTTGGGCCCACCTAGAATTCATGTGCTTTATCTATTCCGTCCATATGTTTTTCCAGCTCATTTTACTGGTTGAGCCCGAAATTTAAGCATATCCAAAATCTCAAGTGGACCATGCCACGGGAAACAGTGGGAATAATGATTTCCACCATTGAAACTTTCCCAGGCCCTACAGTGATGTTTATTTGTCATCCAACCTGTTCATAAGATCACATGGATATGGATGAAGGGAAAACACAAATATCAGCTTGATCCAAAACTTCAGTGTCTTCCAAGAATTTTTCAATGGTAGACATTCAGTTCACACATTTCTTGTGGTGTGGTCCACTTTAGATTTTGATATGCTTCATTTTTTGTCACCATACCTAAAATTTTCTGTTAAGATGGATGGACGGAGTGGATAAAATAAGTAAATCACTGTGGGCCCCACAGAGTTTACTCCGCACGTGCGGAGTTACTCAGTACGCAATCTGCTCCAGGACGGCGTGAATTAGGTGTTACCCAGGAACAGCTGAGTGGGTGTTACCCCCACCGTATGGCCCACATGGATGATATTTTGTATATCCATGCCGTCCATCTGTTTCTACAGCCCATTTTAGGATGAGTTTCCAAAAATTATGTAGATCCAAATTTCAAGTGGACCATAACACTAGAAATAGTGTGATTGAGTGCCCCACCATTAAAAATTCCAAAGAGCCCATCGTAAGGTTTTTGTAATGTTTATTTGCAATCCAAGCTCTTGATAATGTCAATAAAGTCTTGAAGAAGGGAAAATATAAAGATCAGATTGATCTAAAACTTTTGTGGCCCACAAAACGTTTTTAATGGTTATACATCACTGTTTCTAGTGATATGGTCCACCTAAGATTTGGATCTTCTTAGGATTTTGGATCACATCTTAAAATGATATGAAAAAAGAGATAGACGGTGTTGATATATAAAAAGTATAACAAGATGGGCCCCACACGGTTAGGGTAACACCCACTAAGCTGTTCCTGGGTAACACCTAATTCGCACCCCTTGACTATGGGGCCACTGGCCGGTGCTTTGTGGGCCCCTCCATGACGTATGTGTTTTATCCACGCTGTCTAGCCATTTCTGAAGATTGTTTTAGTGCTTGATCCAATAAATGAGTTAAATCTAAATCTCAGGTGGACCACACCACAGGAAAATAGTATTGATTGAATGTCCACCATTAAAAACCTCGTAGGGCCCACTATATTAATTATTTGACATCCAACCTCTTAATTAGGTCATACAGACCTGGATGTAGGTAAAAAACAAATATCAGCTTGTCCCAAAACTTTCGTGGCCCTCAATAAGTTTTAACAGTGGGTGTTCAATTAAAATTGTTTCTTGTGATGTGGTACACTTGAGATTTGGATCTACCTCAAATTTGGGCTCATACCATAAAATGATCTACGAAAATGTATGGATAGAGTGGATGAAACACATTCATCATGGTGGGGCCCACAGAGCACCGATCACTTGGCATTGACTGGTGACCCTGTCACTAACCAATCCATCTGATATATTTTATATATATCTAATCCATCCATCTGTTCTTTTATATCATTTTAGGATGCAATAGCAAATATTAGAAAAGATCAAATTCTCAATGGCTAGATTAGAGTTTGGGGTCCAATGACTATACATTTATTAGGTTTTCATGAGGTCAACAAGTTGCAGTGCAATTTGGACCTAAAAATTTGGCCTAATTTGGAAATCTAATCCATTCACTCTATTATATTCATCAATAACTTTGATTTGACTGGTCACTTGCCCTGATCAAGTTTAAGATGAGAAAGATACTAAATAGATAAAATTGATCAATGATGGGCCATATCTTGTAACCTAACCATTAGATTTGAGTGAAATTTAATCTAAACATCTAAAGTCATTTACTTTTTAATTTGGACCAATTAGATTGTCCAAAATTTGTCTAGCTCTAGACAAACTGATTGTGCACATTTAAAGAGTCTTTTATACGGATATGATTCGGGCTTAATTTTGTTTTCAATAATAATTACCACGTTCTAAACATATCTGACCATGCAGATCAAGTTTAGGATGACTTGATCATAGAATTTGATCAATCTCATCATTATAAATTTTCCTTGCAATTAATTAACATTATTATATTAGGGCCTTCAGTTTTTGCACCAATGAACATGTATGTATGCATAAACCAATCTGATAACCAGTTAACTGAATGAGTGTAATTTTTCATTTTCAACTATCCAATAAATGTCCACCAATAAATTTGGCCCACTCATTTCAAATTTCTCGCTTTTATTTAAACCACAATTTTTTTCCAACATTTTTTTTCAAAACTGATAAAATCTCTTTCTTTTTTTTTATCAAATATCTCAACTTTTATTTCTTTTCAAAATATCAATTTTTTAATCAAACTTCTTAATTTTTTCGAAATACAAAATTTTAATTTCTTTATAAAAATTTCAATTTTTTTACAAACTTATCAATTTTATTCAAACTTCTCAACTTTTTTCAAATGGCCATTTTTTTTTTAAATCTCAATTTTTTGAATCTTATTATTTTTCTAAATCTCAATTTTACTAAAAAAATTGTTAATTTATTTTCAAACCTCTCAACTTTTTTTGTTTGAAAATCACAATTTTCTTTTTCAAAATGTTTAATTTTGTGAAAATTTGAAAAGAAATTTCAAACATATTAATTTTATTCAAATTTCTCAATTTTGTTTTTAAAATCTCTTAACTATTTCTTCCAAATTACTAAATCTGTTATTTTAAATATCAAATTTTTTAATTTTTAAAAAATATCAGTTTTTTACAATATCTCATTTTTCTTGGGGGGCATCTTTTCGGGCTGGGATTAGCGACGAACCAAATCCGTCGTTAAATAGCGACGGGCTAAGTCCGTCGGAAATTATAATTTTGCGACGAACTATGTCCGTCTCAATTTCGCAAAAGCGACGGAATATTTTCAAATACGACGAATCAGATCCGTCGTTAAACCAAGCAATTTTGGCGACGGTCAATATCCGTCGCAAAATCCGTCGCAAATTTGCCTTTTTCACTTAGTGTTGGTTCTTGGTGGAACGTGAATCATTGTATTGTATTTTCGCTCTTAACCGTCTATTTATTGACCACTTATTGAGGGCTCGGGAATCTTCTAATATCGAAGTATCAATAATCTTATATTGGAGTTTAGAAATGATCTAGTGCTCCCAATTACATCAGGACACTTGGACAGACCAAGTAATTGATCTGGACCGTCCATTTGGTACAAAGCATATTTCAGGTGCTAACATGCAAAAATCAGATCGATAGGATGATTCTAACCATCCAATAAATGGCCTTTAAAATGGGCAGTTAAGATTTCTTTATAAAAATTTGGTCATCTGTTTGTTGGGCCATGAAGGAGTTATTTATGACTCTAAATTATCACTTTTACAAGGTGATGGAAGGGAGGAAGTGAGGAGATAATGAGAAAGATCACCATCCTTCTCAAGTAGTTAAAACCTTGAGTATTGTTAGTACACCCAGGTCCATAGCTCAAGTGACTAACAGGGAGGGTGGGTATACTAACATCGTGATGTGTGTAAAAGAGAGAGAGAGAGAGAGAGAGAGAGAGAGAGAGAGACCCCTCCCCCCAACCCTCTATAAAAAAAAAATTGAATTCGGAAGGCAATTTCTTAAATCCATAAAGAAAAAAAAAAGAGAGAGATAAAACTCAAATATTTCTATTGAATAATGTCTAATGTGTTTGATTTCTCAATTACATCATTAATAAAGAAAATATAAAAATATAATTCAAAATTATCCAAAATAGTAAAATTCTAAGCTTAATTAAAAGTTACCCAAAATAGTAAAACTTATCTAAAGCCTAATTTGTAAAAAATAAAAAGTTCAGATAAACATTACTAAATGAGTCTTAACATAATTACAAGTAATTTTTTTTAAAAAAGAAGTGAATCTAAAACTCTAAAAATAAGAAAATACGAAAAAATCAAAATTAATAAATAAAAATAAAGTTTTCCTAAAATTCCGTCTTTGAATCGAAAGCATGTTTTCTCGTGAAATGAATAGACACAACCCACTATGTGGGTCAATTGACCCTGCACGGCCCATAACGATTGACAGGTCCTGTATCCCGTAACAATATCCAGATCAAAGTTATGACCGATTTATAGTTCATACTTCAAATGACAATTTCTCCCTATTAGAATTAAATTTCTTCAAACCAAATGTGCTTGGGGCCTAATTACGTCATCGGTTCGAGTACCCATTGTGGTATAAAAAAGTCAATGTGGTGTGAGTGCATGGGTTTGTGAGGGGTGTGGGTGTGTGTGTAAAAAAAGAAATGTAAGACTGAACCCAAATCCGACGGATTACTTCTACTTTTGTTTGACCTTCTTTTGGTCCTACCAGAAATTATCTATGCCACATCCCACATCCTATATCGGGAGGAAATCATGTCCATTGAATCCATGGTTTCTGAAATACACCTCTATAAAAATGTGATTTTTTTTTTTCATGGCGGCCTATCAAATGTGCGATGCACTTAATGGGCAGTCCAGATTGGTCGGTTGGACTGTCCTTGTTTTCTGATACAACTAGGAACACTTTAATTTATAGTGCTCTAAGAGAACCATATCTAGTATAATCTTTCTTAATTATATAATAAGAGACTAAAATAAGGTGATCTCACACGAAATGCATCATTTTCACTCACTGTTTAAACGGTTACAATAAACAGTAATCATAATTAGTAGCCCAATGGACCAACTTTTGGAATTTTAAGTCCTCCTAATAGCATATAATAAGCTAAAACACACACATGGATAACACTAGAGTGCCAAAGGGGCATGGTCAACCAGTGCGGCCGGCTAAACAGTGCAGATCACTGACCTGAAAATCAGGTTTGTCCACTCATCAGGTGGGTCACATGAATGTGTAAAAGAAAGTTTCTCTAATATAGTCCCTGGTGACATTCCATTTTCTTTATACATTGTGTCCCAGATGATTAGTGAATAGGATTGATGTTGTAGCCAGGGCACCCACACATCTAAGGCCTACCAACCGGATGGTTGGGATGTCCACTTTACATGGGCTAAGTCATTTTCTTAATGGGGTGATTATTGATTGATGATGACATGTTTGTATCATTGGGAGCAAATCAACTTAAAGTTCATTTAAACGATAAAGAAATCAATTTTAATATAAAAAAAGATTGATTTTAACCCAAAAGAGCATAGATTATACTAAAATAATATGAAAGTCCGTCATCCATGACATTATCTCTATTGTGTGTGTGTGTGTTTAGGATTTTTAGCTGGGGGTAACTCTTTTCACACAATTATTTTTTCTCAGAGCCTTTAGTGTTGAACGTTTAAAAGATTTGACAAGTAATTAGAGATAAAAAGTAAGAACATTTAGGTAACGTGGAGGTATTTTGATGTTTAGCAACCAGCGAACGGTATTTTACCCTCTTAGCCCCCTTCGATGGTGTACATTTTACCCATTGTCATTTTAAAATACTGATGTGACTATTCAGTACGCCATATCTACATGTAGTCCACACCCATAAAGAAACATGGTTTGCTAGAATATTCAGGCGTAATGCGCGCCATAGTTATTAGGACTATAGCATTTGGATACAAGGCCATCTTTTAATGATCCAAACCATTTATGTACAGGTCTCACCTTATAAGTGATACGTAGACAAAAAGTAAAAACTCTTAAATTTGGCTATATTATCCTTTTGGTCATTTGACTCCTTTTTCTTTAAATTTGGACATTTCTATAACATTTAAATAATTAAATGGACGAAATACTTCAATCTAAGAGTTATTATGGGACTTTCCACCCACACTTAGGTTAGCATATAGATTGTTATTGTCATTGGAAAGGTTCCATGTTCAATTGTTGATGTCAGTCCCTTGTCCACAGGTGTCTTTCAGACGGTTTAGATGTCCAGTATGGTTAAGTCATTTTCATTGTAGGGTGGCTATTGATTAAAGAAAACGTACTTGTTTTGTAGGGAACAAATCAATTCAAATAAAATACTATTTTTTAACTTAAAAAAGAGCATGGGTGATTCTAAAATAAGATGAAAAGTGACATAATTTGATGTAGGGAAAGATCCCCCAGATCGAGGGTGAGGATTGAGCATATTCCTACGAGAAAAAGACTAAAAAAGATTAAGGAAAAAAGGTTGCAGAAAATCAGTAAAATCGAAATCCCTACAGAATCACTCATATTGTGATCAATGGTCCAAAGTGCATAGAAGTCGGATTGGTCTCAAAGTTGAGACTTTGATAAAAAAAACTTCCTCCTCTATATGATAAATAGTTTAGATTGTCCAAAATTACTTTAGAATTTGGTGAGAATATCAGAACATTTAGGGTATTTTTAGAATCTACACAGGCAAAATCTTTCAAGACTGTCCATCTTCCTTCGACTGGAACGTTCAATCCACACATCCGATGGATATGAAATTTGTAGTTTTGTAGAAATTTATGTACTCTACAAGATGGTCGGCTTAGATTCTTCATATCGGTAGTGGTGGGCTACCTGAACCATTTTCAAGTTAAATCAGTGGAATTTGAAACTTCCTAGACAGTTCGTATTATTCCGGATGCCACGGTCAATCCGTAGCTCGGATCAACATGAAACCTTTGGGGTTTTTTGGCATCAAGCTAATATTCGACATGGATAGAACGAATTTCTAAAGTAATCAAGGTGGGCCCCACGAATTGGTCTAAAAAGTGCAAAATGTGAACAACTTTCTGTTTCTATTTTCTGCTCCTAAAACTCTAAAACAAAAACTCCTTGTGTTTCCTATTCTGTTGGAAAACCGAAATCAAATAGCCTCTTACTTTTTTTTTTCTTTCTATTACATCATTAGGGTTTCTATAAGATGCTTAGCCTATTTAAACTCTTTTAAATTCGTTATTATGTAGACATTATTCAATTTTAAGAAATTTCTTTTGAGTTTATACTCTGTTTGCTCTTGTTCTTCGAGTACCGCTTGAGAAATCAAGGAAGATTGGTTGAGGATTCCCAATAGGTTCATGGATTCGAATCAATTATCTGTGGGAGAGACGGTGATCAATCTCACACCCCTCCCCGGCTGCATTAATTGATATCATAGCAAGGAACAACCTCGGGACGATGGCTTTTAGTGATAGCTACAACAAAAATTTTGTGGATGATGCTCCAAAGATTTCAACGGATGATAAAAATTTCCATCTTTCAGCGGAAGACTCATCAAGCTATGCAAGAACTGCAAGCTTGGTTTGACCACATAAACAAGAAACTAGATTGATCCTACAAGAGGACAATAGAACTTTCCATCTTCATTAGCAATAACCACATAGATGAATGGCTCACTGAGGTTAAATATTACTTCGACTATATGCAAATTCCTGAAGAAAGAAAAATCTCAGTCGCAACATTCCACTTGGATGAAGACGCTTGGGATTGGTGGACTAAAGATGTTTAGATGCATCAAAAGCAAGAAGGTAAACCACCAATTTGCTTGTGACAGCAGATGAAACAACAATTGCTGGCCCGTTTCCTAGTCGACGATGAAGTTCCGAAGCAGACAGAGTCGTCACAGGTCTCCAGCCCCGTCAACGTAGCAGATGTCATTCATGCAGACACGGGAGAATCTCTCGAGGCTTTTGAAGTGGAGGTCATTCATGCAAACATGGGAGTCCCTCTCGAAGCTTTTGAAGTGGAGGGGCAATATTCTATTTATGCCCAGGATCACGTCGAAGAATCTACTAGATCAGTTGACATCGAAACAGTGGAAGGGGAAGATGAAATTCATTCTCCCATTGTTTCTGAGGTTGATCAAGTTCCTGAGGAAGTGATCGATTGCGATGTTGATCTAGCTCTTTCAGACGTGGAGGAGATCACTACTTCGGATGTGAAAAGTCAAGAAGAAAGGCCAGTAGATATCGTAAATTAATATTATATATCCAATTTTGCAGGAAACCATGATCATCTCAAGAGATGCAGCACCAGCATTGCACGGGTTCGAGGCGATCGTGGATGCCGAGTTTTCTGCAGATTCCCTCCTTGTACGGGATGCTGGCCTTTCCCAGATTGAACCACTCTTCATCGACAAGAAAGGTCATCATGTGGAGCAGGAGAATGCTTTAATGATTTTTGCTGTGGGAGATTGGGAGATGTTGCAAGTTGGTTTGAACGAAGATGTGCTCAAGAAAAGTGATGCAGTTGAAGAACCTTATCTCTTACATGAGATGGAACTGAAACCGAGAAGTAAAAGAAAACGTCGACCCCCGAAGTTACGATCAAGTTGTTCATCAAATTTCAATCAAAACTCGAGGTCGAGTTTTCTTCAAGTAGGAGAGACTGATGTAGGGAGAGATCCCCCGGATTGAGGGTGAGGATTGAGCACATTCTTGCACGAAAAAGATTGAAAAAGATTCAGAGGTTGTAAAAAATCAATAAAATCGGAATCCCTGTAGAATCACTAATATTGTGATCGATGGTCCAGAGTGCATAGAAGTCGAATTGGTCTCAAAGTCGGAACTTTAGTAGAAACTTCCTCCTCTACATGATAGACGGTTTAGATTGTCTAAAATTACTCTAGAATTTGGTGAGAAAATCAGAACATTTAGGGTATTTTTAGAATCTGCGCAGGCAAAATCTTTCAGGACTATCCATCTTCCTTCAACTAGTACGATCAATCCACACATCCGATGGATATGAAATTTTGTAGTTTTGCAGATATTGATGTAATCTATAAAATGGTCAGCTTAGATTCTTCATATCAGTAGTAGTGGGCCACTTCGACCATTTCCAAGTTAAATCGGTGGAATTTGGAACTTTCTAGACAATTTATACTATTTCGGATGCCACGGTCAATCCGTAGCTCGAATCAACGTGAAACCTCTTGGGTTTTTTCGATGTCAAGTTAATCTTTGACATAGACAGAATGGATTTCCAAAAGTAATCAATGTGGGCCCTACGAATTGGTTCGAAAAGTGCAAAATGTGAACAACTTTCCTGTTTCTATTTTCTTCTCCCAAAACTCTAAAACAGAAACTCCTTGTGTTTCTTATTCTGTTGGAAAACCAAAACAGAACAGCCTCTTGTTTCATTTTTTTGCTTAGAACTCTTTCTAATACGTCATTTGGGTTTCTTTAAGATGCTTAGCCTATTTAAACTCTTTTAAATTCATTATTATATAGACATTATTTAATTTTAAGAAATTTCCTTTGAGTTTATACTATGTTTGCTCGTGTTCTTCGAGTGCCCCTTGAGAAATCAAGGAAGATCGATTGAGGATTCTCGATAGGTCCATGGATTCAAATCAGTTATCCGTGGGAGAGACGGTGATCGATCTCACACCCCGCCCTGGCTACATTATAATTATATTTAATTATATGGTAATCAATATATGATTCCATCATTCCAATAGAAGGTTATAGTTTTTTAATTAAAAAGATTGCACTTAGGAAAGGATGGCTTAGTGTGATTTCCCATTCATGGCTTAATGATTTGCTCAAATTATTTCAAGATAATTTAAATGTGGAGTCCATGCAGGCCATTAAAAACAATTAGATAGGTATGATTCATAGAAGATTAGATGTGACCCAAAAATAACCAGGGTTGTGTTGAGCCAGTGGAGCATCTCACGTCCTAAGGCATGCGAACGAGGCACGTTACCTCCTAGGAAATGTCTCCACTCAGACTAGACGTAACCCAAAAAGAACCATGGTTGTGTTGAGGCAGTGGGCGTCTCACATCCCAAAGCATGCTAATGAGTTATGTTTCTTATTAAGAAACATCTCCTCTTTCTCTACATCCATACATGCATACAATAAAGCTTAGCTTCCTTAGGCTTTTGTGTGTGCCCGCTCCTCTGATGTTATATATATAGAACATGTGAAGGGAGGGAGTGTATTCTATAGGGGTATTTCTTGGTGGGAGAGTGATTATATAGAGGAAAGTATGAGAGAGGTAAGATTTATATCTTTTATTTCACTTGATTTAGTAAAAAAGATTCATATTGTTACCCCATATATATTGTCGAACCACGTAAACCTCTGTACCTGTTGTATTTTGCTTTTTTTTTTTTTTTTTATACTTTAGTTTTGCTCTTTTTCTTTTATTGTTTTACATTACCTGCATCAATCATATGTGCGTGTTTTTCCATAAGAATTGGTGTTAGAGCCAAAGGTTAAAAAATCTTTTAGAACAAGATTAATACCAATGTTTTCGTTACAATTGTGTTTTAGATGACTGGATCGAGTTATACCATATTTGAGGTGCCGAATTTGACAATCCAATTATATGTTGTGGAAACTAAAGATAAATGTTGTGTTGGTAAATGAAGGTAATGTAATTACAATAAAGGAACAAAAAAAGAAGTCCATAGGGATGAAAGACGAGATATTTGAGGGAAAAACTAATTAACTATAACAGATCTTCTTCTTCCACTAGATGATTCAGTTTTGTTCAACGTATCTGATCAAATCACTGCTAAATGTTTGTAGGATAAATTGCGAAACATATATAAAGGAAAATCTATGTCAAATAAGATATTTTTTCGATAACAGTTACATAACTTAAAAGATGAAGGAAGAGTTCTCCTACAAGAACACTTGAATGGGTTAATACCATGATTAGTAAATTACTGATGGTTGATGTGAAGATCGACAATGAAAAAAGTTGCACTTTTACTTTGTTTGATGACAAATTTATGGGATGGCTTGATTATGAACCTCAACAACGATCTAGATCGATCAATCTCAACATGGAGTTAATTGTGTCCACGTTACTTACTAAAAAGTCACATAGAAAAACACATAAGGGATCTTCTAGTAATGCTATGATCGTCAAAGGAAGATCCACTGAGAAAGATAACAGTGGAAGAGATTAGACGACATCCAAGTCGAAAATACACAAAACAAAAAAGTATTGAAATTGTAGAAAACATAACCACTTGTACAAATTATAAACTCGGAAAAGTGAATAAGAAAAATTATAAACCTAGTTTCCATGATCGAGCATCAAATTGAAGGGAAAAAAAAAAACCCAGTTGAGAAAAATGATTTGGTCGAGGATGGAAAAATGTTATTGGTAGTAATTACATGAGAGAATTTTAATTGTCTATGGATCATGGATTTTGGCGTTTCATTTCGTATTATGACACATAAAGTTATTTTTACACATCGGTTATATGCTTGAGACAGTTTATATGGATGATAATAACACATGTAAAACTGTGACAGTTGGAGATGTCAGAATTACTATATTTGTTGGTCTCACACATAGTTTTGAGTGTGCGACACTTACCGAATCGATGGAAGAATCTTCTATCATTATGTAAGTATTATAAAGATGGTTACAAATTCTTTGGTGAAAAGAGCTGATTGATAGTTGAGAAGTGAGAGTTAATGGGTAATTTATATTAGTTGATCAAATATAGTGGATTTGTATAATCATCTTTATATAGTGGATTTGTTTATCTAGACGAGGTCACGTGGTTTTTGCCTCTTTAGAGGGTTTTCACATAAAACGCTTTTGTGTCGTGGTGATTGCATTACTTGTTTGCATTTTTGCATTATAATATCTCATAATTCATGGTACCTAGGGTGCAAGATCATAACGTTTTGCACATCCACTACAATAAAAAGGTGAAAAATATCAGTGATCGCCGTTCATTTAAAAAAAATATATATATTTCAATATTATTTGTATGCAACATATATACACCCACATTCATGTGCATGTATACATTTTTTTTTTCACTCCTTGTCTAATCATAACTGTATTACCCTCGAAGAAACCATCTGATCCGTCTGATAGGATGAAGTTTTCCTGCTGCAGTGGGGTCATTACTTTTTCTTTCCTTTTTTATTATTTATAAATTTTTTTTGTCGATTTATGAGTTGTGTCAGTAGATGGTTAAGAGTGTTTCGAGATTGACCAACTTCATGAATAGCCTATTTCTTCACCAGGTTTCCACATGTATGATCGTGGACTATTTCAAACCTCTAGGATATCATGAAAGACATCATCAAATGGTTGAGTCTCAAGCTAACGGTCTAGATTTAAGGGTTGCAATGGGCTTGGTCATGACTGATAGGGAGGCTGAAATAGGCCCATTTGTTAATCAAGCCTGAACTTTTGACATTGCACAGCCGTTAATCGTGTCGGATATGCAGGCCTGACCATTAACGGTCTCAAGTAGAATTATAATGGGCTAAGATTGGTCCTAAATAGAAATAAGGGCCCCATCACAATCATTTTTAATTGGGCCTGAAATTCAAAGCCAGGCCCAATCCTAGCCAAGTTATGCCGTCCATCTTACATCCTACGGTGAACTAGCTACTTGTACAAGCCGGACCATGGGTACAAAACGTGTTTCATGGGCTACCATGCAAAAATCGCATCAATGGGATGATTCTAACCGTCCAATAATGACCTTCAAAATGGACGGTTAAGATTGTTTAATAAAAATTTGATCTATTTGTTTGTTGGGCTCATGAAGGAATTATTTATGATTCTAAATTATATTCCAGGCAATTCTATCCATCACATCCATGGTTTCTGAAATGTACGTCTATAAAAATGTGATTATCTTTTCATGGCTGCCTATGAAATGTGTGATTGGACTTAATGGACAGTCCAGATTGGTCGATTGGACTGTCCTAGTTTTCTGATACAACTAGGAGCACTATAACTTATAGTGCTATAAGAGGACAGTACACTTTGAAATTTTAAGCCCTTCTAATAACATACAATAAGCTAAAATCATTTATTTGCAGATTTATTTATTTAATTCGTTTGCTAATCCACACACATGTATAGCACTTGAGTACGCCAAAGTGGCACACGCTGGCAAGATCCAAGCTGTCAATCAGTGGGGCTAAACAGTGTAGATCACTGACCTGAAAATCAGGCTCGTCCATGCATCAGGTGGGTCACAATGTGTTTAAAAAAATGGTTATCTAATAAAGTCTCAGGTGACTGTCCATTTTCTATATACATTGTGTACCATCTGATTAGTGAATAGGGCTGGTATTCTAGCCAGGGCAACCACACATCAAGGCCCGCCAAGTGGATGGTTCGGATGTCTCTATGTGGGTCATGTCATTTTCATAATGGGGTGATTGTATTGATTGATGATGACATGTTTGTATTGTTGGGAACAAAACAAGTTGAGTACATATTGAGAAAGGATAAAAAAAATAATAATCAATTTTAATAAAAAAATCATTGTTTTTAACTTAAAAGAGCATAGATTACTCTAAAATAATATGAAAGTTCATTATCCCTGATATGATCTCTGTTGTCCAATGGGTGATTGGCCAAAGGCAATTATTCTCACACAACTATTTTTTTTTTTATAGAGTCCTCGACCTCAAATATTAAAGGGTATGCAGAGGGATTAGAAGTAAAAGTAAGAATATTTAGGTAATTTGAAGGTATTTGGGTACTTAACAACTAGTGATTAACATTTTATCCTGTTAGTCCCATTAATGGTGTTCATTCTACCCGTTGTCATTTTAAAATGTTCTTCTGACCATTACAAGTGCAATAATTGCATATAGCCCACACCCACACACAAGTGTCTCACCTTATGTGGGGCATATCTGAAAACAGAATCATTCCAATCATCATCATACTCATTTTTTTTTAATTTGGATAATTATTATAATATTTAAATAATCAAAGAGTTGAAATACTTCATCTAAAAGTTATTATGGGTCACCCACCGAACAATTAGGTCATCATATATATTGTTTTAATCGTTGTAAAGGAGCTATATTCAATGGTTGATGTCTCGACTTATCCAAACAATTGTCATTCTCTAGTATAATATTATATAACTCCCTTTTACAATCCTCCGCCCATGTGTGTCTTTCCAAAGGTTCAAATGTCTAGTAATGTTTAGTCATTTTCATTGTGGGGGTGGTTATTGATTAATAGTAACATGCTTGTTTTGTAGGGAACGAATCAACTTAAATAAAATACTTTTTTTTTTTTTGCTTAAAAAGTACATGGGTTATTCTTAAAATAAGATGAAAATGACATTATTGTATTTAGTTACATACTAATCTATATATTATTCCGTCAATCCAATAGAAGGCTATGGTTTATATATTAAATAGGTTGCACTTAAGAAGGGATGGCTTAATGATTTGCTCAAAATATTTCAATATAATTTAAATGTGGAGCTTTAAAGGCCACTAAAGACCATTGGAAAGGCATGTCCATCACATATTGAACATGACAAAAAAATAACCATAATTGTATTGAGGCGGTAGGTGCCTCACGTCTTGAGGCATGCATGTGAAGGACGCTTCCTATTAGTAGGAAACAACTCCTCTTCCTCTTTGCATAGGTATATTCGTACATACATACCGTGAAGCCTAGTTTCCTTAGGCTTTTGTATATGCCCCCCTATGATGTTAATCTATATCAAGGGAACATGTGCGGAGAGTGAGTGCATTTTTTTTTTATATTATTTGTTGGGAGAGTTATTATACAAGAGTGGGAGAAATGTAAGCCTTGTATCTTTTATTTCTCATTCTCTGTCAAGAAAAAAGTTGCGTATCATTGCCCAATAGACGTAGGTATATTGTCGAACTACCTAAACCTATGTGCCTCTTGTCTTTTGTTTTTTCTTTGGCTTTTGACTTTTGGTTTGACTCTTTTTCTTTTTTCTTTTTTTTTTTGTAGTTTTACATTACTTGCATTGGTCATGTGTAAGTGCTTTAACAATAGGTGGTATCAAAACCAAAGGTTAAGAAACCTTTTAACATAAGATCGATATCAACATTTGTGTTGTGATTGTGTTTTAGATGATTGGATCAATTAGTTCTATCAAATTCAAAGTTGTGAAGTTCAATGAATTTAATTACACATTGTGGAAACTAAAGATGAATGCAGTGTTGGTGAAGGAAGGTTGTGCAATTGCGATAGAAAGAAACGAAAAAAAAAACTAATAAAGATGAAAAATTGTCTATTTAATGAAAAAATTGAACTCCTAAATATCTAATTGGGAGTTTACCTTCATCCATTTCAAGGATAGATTTAATTTCATTATTACAGGTGCAGGAACCAGAGATGACAAGGACACTCTTCTGGATATTAACTTCAAGTCTTGAATTTTCATGAAAGTTATGAAAGAAGTTACGCAAATTATAAGCAGAGTGAGGGTCTCCACTGAAAAAAATCATAAAGTCATCAGCGAAAAGAAGATGGGAGATGGAAATGGTCCCAACTTTGAAGGGAGTATGAATTAAATCATTACCATAGAATTTGCCCATTAAAGCTGAAAACATTTCCATGACAATCGTAAAGAGGAAAGGAGATAGCAGGTCTCCCTACCTAATACCTCTATCACTCTTAAAATAACAGCAAGCCTCCCCGTTTATGATAATCGAGAAAGAAGGAGTGGAGATAGCTGCTTGGATCTAACTAATGCAGAGCACTTCAATGATAAAGTCCCACCTTATAGAGTCATAAGCCCTCTTGAAATCTATCTTAGCACACAATCTAGGTGGACCTCCATCAAGGTGAATACCTCGGATAAGATCATGGCTAAGCAGGATATTATTCGAGATATTATAGCCTAGAATGAAGGCAGATTGGGTTTGGCTAATAATGGAGGGCATAACAGGTTTCATTCTATTAACCATGATACGGGATATAATTTTATATATCTCATTGGTTAAGGAGATAGGCCCGAAATCATTAGGAGTTTCAATATGGTCCAATTTAGGAACCAGCGCCAACAAGGTATTGTTAAGTTGTTTAAGTATTTTTTACTGAATTAAAAAAGCTAATGATTGTAGCACAGATGTTTTTCCCAATAATGAGCCAACAGGTCTTATAAAAGTGGGCATTAAAACCATCAGAGCCTGATGCTTTATTGGGACTAGTAGATTTGATAGCTACTTCAATTTCCTGAATAGAGACAGGTTTAATGAGTTGTTATAGACATCTTTTGATTAATACCAAATAAACTTTGATTTTTTACTCTTTTCTGCTCGCGAATTCGAGTTTTCCCTTTATGGATTCAAGGAAGTTCGGTTGAGGAGTCTCAAAAGCTCCATGGATTCAGAGTAGTTATCCGTGAGATAAACGGTTATCGATCTCACCACATCTACGCCTGCGCCAACGTAAGAAAGAAAAAAAATTAACTTGATTTTAACGATCAAGCATCAAATTCTAAGAATTTTTAATGAAACCTAGTTGAGAAAGGTAATTCATCCAAGGATGAGAAAGTTTTATCGTTAGTAATTATATGAGAGAATTCAAACCATCAATAGATCTTAGATTTAGGTGCTTCATTCCATATGACACAACACAAAGATTATTTTTATATATCATTTGTGTTGACAATATAGTTTACATGGGTGATAATAGCACATGTAAAATTGTAGAAATTGGAGATGTCGGAATTACTATGTTTGATAATATCATCTATATAGTTATTTTATATGTTATATATAGTTGTGAAAGAGTCTATTGTCATTACAAAAGTTTGATAAAGATGACTATAAATTTTTTTGTGAAAGGAACGTTGATAGTTGCAAATGGAGAGTTATTGGACGATTTATATTAGTTGATCGAAGATATTATAGTTAACGATTATATTGTTGCTAATGTCATGATAGACTCTATTAAAATCTAGAACAGGCGATTCGGCCACATGATCAGCAAACAAAGATTGAATGTACTTTTTATCGAAATTTATTTTGTGGTTTGAAATTTATTAATTTATATTTTTATGAAGATTATTTATTTGGAAAGCTTTATAGAATTCATTTTTTTTTATTCCAATACTAAAAATAAAGATGATTTAATTAATCTAATTCATTCTAATATTAAAATTCTCTTACTAAATTCTTAGGAGGTTTGAAGAATCTTATTTCTTTTATTGACGTTTTCTCTAAGAATGTATGATTTAATATGCTTAACAAAAAGAGTGATGTTTTTACTTGTTTCATCAAATTTAAAGCATTGATCAATAATTAAAAGGAAAAAAAATTAAATGTCCAAGAACTGACAATAAAGTAAAGTATACCTCAAAAAAAAATATAAGGATTTTTGCAATGAGCATGGAATTAAGAAGTACTATAAGCTCTATGGTACTCTACGACGGAAAGGAGTCATTGAATGTATGAATCATATGTTTATAGATCGTGTTAAGAGCATGTTGAGTTCCACTAGGCTTGATCAGCGGTACTGTTTTGGACGAAAGCAGTTAACACGATCTTCTTTTTTTTTTTTTTTTTGTTAGTCATGCAACACACCCACCCTGTTAGTTAGGCAATGCACCCACTCGGTTAGTCACACGATGCACCCACTCACTAGTGGGGTTAGCGTGTCTCCTTGGCATTTCAAACTTGAGACCAGCTGTTGAAACGCCTCGAAGTCCTCCAGACGGGCTAGCAAGCGAGACACTAAGCAGTTAACATGACTTATTACTTCGTAAATCATTCTCTTATGACTACGCTAGATTACAAGATCCCTGAGAGGTATATTTGAAAAAAACTGTTAATTATTCATTCATTTGTACTTTTGGTTGTGACATTTGTTAGTGAATTACCAAATAGTAAAGGACTAAGCTAGATGCAAGGTCAAAAAAAAATATTTTTCTTAGCTATATAGATGGAAGAAAATGGTTAGCTGAGATATTTTTAACAAAAGTCGATGTAAAAAGACAGAATTGTCAAACTTAGAGTCATAAGAGATAATTGAATTAAAATCTTCAAACAATTTTCTAAATCAACCTACTAACTCAAAGGATTAACAAGTTGATGATATTGTTAAAAATAAAATTGATAAAATACATGTGTATGAAATATCGAGTATCGTAACTCAAAGTGATCAAGGTCGAAAAAAAGAGGCACAAAACCTTCTATTTAACTTAAGGATTATGTTATAACCAATGTTTGAATGATAAAATAATGTGAGCATACCGAAAGGCATGTGCATTTATATAGATGCTAGCCAGTTGAGAGCGTTCATAGAAAATATTGATATAAATATTCTGTATAAACATATATTAAAAAAAAAAAAGACTTCAGAATTGGTTGAATTGTCAAAAGGATGGAAATATATGGGCTATAGATGTGTTTATAGCTTAATAATTAAAGATATTAACGAAAACATTGAAAAACACAATGCTCAATTGATGGGTACGTTTAGAAAACAGCCTTGACTTCAATGAAATCTTCTTCTTAGTTATCAGATTAAGTACTTTAAGTATATAGTGGTGCCTAAACTATCCTGAACATGCATGATCATCTCTTCGAAATGATAGGTGGTATGTGATCTTCATCTAGGTATTGACTTCAATAATATATTATTGGCTATTATCTGTACTATGTTGAGCATGACAATGGCTCTTAAACCGACTTGAACATGTCAGTGATCTCCCATCATAATCTTATCTAGGCCATGGAACCCACGAGCGTTGACATTTTTTTAACACACGCTCACACCCACCCACACACATCACAATGGGCACTAGAACCAGGACCTTTGTGTTGAAGCTCTTATGAGTCTACCACTGAGCCATGAGTAATGACCCCCCGGCTGTGGACGTGATTGCATGCATGCATTTCCCTGATTCCCAGCAACATCTCATATGTGTGAACCATCAAGCTGTGGAAATGCTAGCCATCACCACCATGATCAACCGGGCAAAAAAATCAGGTCCATTGACGTCATCAGATTGGCCACACCTGTATGCAAAGTTAGACCATTGGCTGTCCATTGATTTTGATGGTGCAACACACTTGATGAGTAGATCAACCTTATTTTCAACCCAGACGATCTTCATTGTGGGGCCCACCATTTGCACTGCTAGGATGTCCTACACATGTGACACATTCCCTGTTCACATACAATGGTATCTCTCTTCCCAAACACACGATCATCCAAACAAGTATGTTTCCCAAGGTGACGCAGGGAGGACGTGGTAGGTCGATCACCGTCTCCCTAACCGATAGTTCTCGAATCCACGAGAAGAAATAAAATATAAAAAGAGAAAATAAATTCCAAATAATTGATTTATTGATAATTGAATGAATAAAAACGGAATTACAATGCATATAAATAGGAAACTAAACCCTAGGTAAAGTATCAAAATCCAACTCCAACTAAAACTCCTAGAAAACGCAACTTACTATAAATAGGAAACTTACTATTTATAGAAGTCGTTCAATCCTACTAGAACTCTTGGTTTTCGGCCAAAAATAGAAAGTTATCAAACGGCCTCAACCACGTTGTTCTACGAAATATTCTAAGCCCTTTTCATGTTGGGCACTAACTCTAAAACCCTACAGATGCAAAGTTATGATCGAATTAAAACTTACTATAAATAGTAAAAATGAAAATAAACTAGCCTAATGACCGTCGATACGGTCGATTCTCGCGATTCCGGGTTGGGCAACCCGGCGTAGTGGGGTTGGTTGGCTAAAGTAGCTCGAGCTACCCCAAATTGATATATTATACGTCCCGTAACTCATTCTGCATTGTGAGATACGACCGATTCACGGTCCTGACGGTCCGGATCACTTTCGGCCCCGTCCGGTCTTCTTTTGCTCCATCTGGGCCATGAAATAGTCAGCGACCCGTCCTACATCACTATTGCACACACGCTTAGTGGGATTCCATGAAGTGCACCCTAAAACATTTTTTGTACATGAGTCTATGGGTCACCAGGACTGTTGATTTGGTGGACCACCATGCAGTGGGAAATATCACAGATGGGTAAGGTGTTCATACTATGGTAGCCATCTGATCAATGACCTGTGAAATGGTGGACGGTTTATTGAAAAAAATGAGCGACTGTCCATGCTCAGCAGGCAAAACTCACGACAATCAAATGGTCATAGGCATCCAATCAGTACTTCGTTGATGCATAACATTCTACGCAAATTTTGAACTCTCCGAGTGTATGGAGCGGCACAGCAACTGAAACCCAAATGACAGATTGTGCTAGGTCTGGGCAATTCATGGGCTACTCACATATGTTCCCTGGCCCAAAAATCAGACTGGCCCACTTAGCAGGTGGGCCACACGTCCAAGAGAAACCGGTGGTTTAAAAATTGGCCAGCTATTCACAGTAAACATACCTGTTTGGTCCACCCTCGAGCAGGTTAGCTTGATTTCCGGGCAGGGTCACCTGTATGGTGGGCCTACATGATTAACAACCAGGATCTTGTACATGTGAGCCACAATATGCGTTGTGCCAGTCTCATTCGCATTCCTACATAATGAAAAGATTAAAAAATAATTCTAATAAAAAACTTATATTAGTCAAGGGGATTCTATTTTCCTAGGCAAGAATCTCAAATTTGAATATTGAGCGTCCATGTGGAATCTTATAATTGGGGAACTGTCTGTTGCAGGGTGGATCGGATTCTTCTGGACTCTGTGGCTAGCTGCCAACAAAGGTCTGGGCTTCACGAAACACTCACTGGTCATGACTGGGTCAGCGATCTCTGCGTATTCTACTGCTCGACATGCTCACCGCAACGAAACTAAGTAGTTCCAGATACTAGTCCTCTCTGAATGGTATAATTCTTAGCATCTCTCATATAAATAATCTCACTCTTAATCTCACTCTATGCTTGTGCCTTGTTTGTATATGTGGTGGGTGAATGCATGTTTTCTTGTTTACATAGCATGAGTGAAATCAAATGCCTACTTTCAGTTTTGTCTACCTGTGCATGCTTAGTGATACCTTGATCTGCCTGCTCTTGGAATAAAGGGACAAGATCACGAACTATGGCTCTGGCTGGCGTTGATGGGGCCCATCTGCTCATCTCCTCCGGATAACAATTTGCACACATGCACGCCAATGGCATCGTCCATTGTGGGGTCCATCCTGGATGGTGTGTAGCCCGGGACAATCTCATAATCATCTGGTTCTGCCACTTAAATTTTGGACTGCTGACCATTTTTTTTGAGGGGTGGTGTTATTGGCTACAGTGGTACCTGGCAAATGTGTGGCCCACATGATTTTTGCACGCAATCCAACCTCTCCATCAGATGCATCAGCTTATGTTGTCTCCAGGGCCCAAAAATCAGGTCGATCCGTGAGTCAGGTGAGCCACAGCACAGGTAACAAGATGGAGGGACTGGATTTACATGGGAGATCCGCTGGGTTGTTTGGATGCAATCCAGGCCATCCAGACCCTTCATCTGCACTCAGGACAAAAATCAGGCTGCTTTGCTATGCAGGTTCGTGGTCAGTGCAAATCAAGGGTGGGTGTTCCTTCCCTGCAGTGTGGTCCACCTGAGTGATGGGTGGGGTTGATTTGTGAAACCTCTTGGTAGCGTGATCTGACGACGTGTTTGATGGATGTGTTCTCCTGCAAATATCATGCGGGCCCAATATCTGCCCTGTACCACCATAAGCTTGTCACTGGAGCGCACCTCTTTTGGGTCCTGCTCATCATCAAACACAGTTTACCATATGGGCCCATCATATGTTGATCCAGACCCTTGATCCAGTGGCCCTAACCAAGTGCTAATGGCGAAATATACCCAGATTGGATGATATTGGCGTAGTGTAGACGAGGTGAGATTGAACACCATCTCTCTCGTGGGATTAATATTCCGAATTCACATAACTATCGAGACTCTTCAACCGATGTTCCTCGAATCCACGAGACTTTGTCTTTGAATCCACGAGGCCTTTTCTTTGAATCCACGAGTAGAAAGTGGTAGAAACTAAGCTTTTGATTAATAATGATAAAGATGATTTCAAACAAACGAGTTTTAACAACTATTTAAAGAGTAACATAACCATAAAAAAAAAAATCTTAGAAATGGAAATAAAAGAGTTTTAGTTAAAATAGGAAGCAAATCTGTAAAATCGGTGCAAATCTGCACATTAGCCCCTGTATGGTCGGGCACCCTATAAAGGGTGGTCGGGCGATCGATAATGGTAGATAATGGTTGGGTGCCCGATAATGAGGTGGTGGGGTGCTCGAAATTAGCTCCCCTCTCTAGAGAGTTCTCTGGACTATTTTGGGTAGTCACATGTGCTGAATTTTTTGTGATTTTTATGGTTAGTCACATGATGCACCCACCTACCGGTGGGTTAGTGTGTCTCATTAGCACTCGAACCTAAGACCTACTGTTGAAACGCCTAGGCGTCTTCCAGCTGGGCTAGCAGGCGAGAGAGGACGATACCAGCACTTCCATTGGCAAGCAACTGATGAATCGTTAAGAGAAAAGTTTACACAAGCGGTCCACATTCAATGGTAAAAACGCCAAATATCAAACAATCAGGGCCGTCAATCTGGGAGATAGATATATGGAGCACTCCCCTCCCCCATTCGCAGTGGGGGGCCACGAGGTCAATGGTTTGGATCAACTTAACCATGGATGACGCACCATATAGAATCCATTGTGCCCGCAGACCGTACCTTTTCTGATGATCAGGACGCTGCATGTACTGGTACCACGGTTGATTTGTTGGGCCCCACCATGGATAGACCATGCCCTATAAATATCCCCGATTGGAAGATCCCATCCATCAACATTGCTGTGCTTCTCAACCATCTGTATTTATCCACAGATTGAAAGGGTTTGCATTAAGGTGTGGTCTATACACGATGTGGCCCAGCAGACCAGTGCTCCTGCATCAGTTCCCTGAACCATGGGTCCCACTTGTATTGGCAATTGCTTATTAGTGTGGACAACAGAGTGTACATCCAAAACAATTATACTTATCAAGTAATCCCAGCTATCCAATTTAGTGGACACTCTCCTATATAGTTTGGACGGTTGTGCATTGTTTTCCTTTTCTTTTCAGAACCATGCCATTTGAGGGCGAAAATGAACGGTTTGGATTGTTCTATTGGTACAATTTCGGGTGTGGACATCCATCCTTGGGCCCACAATCGCTCTTATAATGACTGACTATCGTGCATGTGGACTAACTAATATTCGTTTAGAAAATGCAACGGATGCCATCATGGAACGTGGACTAATTCTATCGTTTATCAACGGTTTATGATGGTGGTGGGCCCACTAATATTAATAAAATTATTATGGTCTTAAATGAGACGCTCTGATTTGAAAGAAGAGTTTTGCAATGGTTGTCATCTCACTGCGGGCCTCTGCCCATCCATCCACACGCAAGCAAGACACGTACTGAAATGGCACACGTACGTGACATTCAAGATTTCTATCATGTGGGTCACATTATTTAAATACTCTGTCATAAAATCAGGGTTTTTCTCAGGTGGGCCAGTGTCAAAATAAGTGGACGGGCAGAAATTAATTGTCTCCGCCGTCCATTTGCTTCGTGAACATTCATCTCGGAGAAGAACTGAGTGTTTTGTGCTGGTGGAAGGGCCTGCATCTTGGGTTCGGGTTTGAACCGTCCATTAGGTCCAGTCAGTGACATTCGAATCAAATGATGGTTCCAAGCATCGGATCTAATCTTCTGAGAACAATCTTGTCCGTCCAATTTTGCATGCCACTGACTTAACGTGTTTGGATCACTAATGGACGGTCCAGATAGGTGATTTTGAGGCAAATGAGTACAAATGCAACCAGGTGCATGCAACTATTGTCACACACACAAGGCAGACCCATAAATAATCAATGTATTGAAGCCAGTTATTTATTACTCTGGCAGTGTATAACACGATACACAGGCGGTGCCCAGGAATTCATAGACGTGGCATGGGTTAACTCAAATACACCGCTTAAATGTGGAACCCACTCGATCTAATACACTATCCCAATATCGGAATGGTTGAACAAACAAATTCCTCTATTCTAGTCATGTCAGTCCAACAAGAGCCAGGTAGTCATTGAACGGAGCCTAGCTCGAACATGGTAAAGCTTGGGCCGAGTCGGCTTGCGTACAGCTCCAAGTCTCTCTACTAGAACAGGACACTTGTTGGCTGGCCTAGGTCAGATATTTTCAATTTCAACCGTCCAATGATATCCACCAATTCGATAGTTATACTATATCAAACAAGTGGGGTCCATTGGGCTGGCTCATTTTGCATTACTTGTTTGCCACGTGTACAATTTCTCAATGCTGCACATCATCCATCAGCATACGCTAGCACATTTGCCAGCGTTGCAGAAACGGGCCAATCCATGCCATCCATCAGCTGGATCAGACCATCTAGCTGCTCTCCCCCAAAAATGAATCTGGTCAACTCAACAGGTGGGCTCTGATATTACAAACAGGCTGGTAGAACGGCCTGATTGTTGGGCCAGGTAATCTACATATTGGTACTCCTCTATTGGATGGATTTGGATCTAACATCCATGTGCCATGTTGGCACATGTCTGGCATGTACGTAAGCCTCGGATCCAGGCCTTGCACGGGATGAGGGTTCCTAATGCGGGACTTTTACTGCAATAGCCCCATGTAATGGCTATTTTTACTAAAAGGCCGATTTCTCAAGACGCTCATTTTTTTTTACCTTTTCACGAGAAATTAGAAAATTTGAGGTCCCAAAAATGCTCCTCTGACCTTCCGCACTGTGTACGTCCACGAGGAGAAAGAAGCCCTCTTGGCCGTGGAGGGGTGGTCCACTCGTGGGACCCATCATGTTGTATATATTTCATCCATGTCGTCCATCTTTTTTTTAGATCTTTTAGGCTTTGGGCCAGATCTAGATCTTAGGTGGGCCATACCACAACAAACAATTGAGATAGGGATGTCCACTATTGAAACCTTTCTAGGCCCACCTTAATGTTTATTTGTCATCCACTAGTATGGGACCACTCAAGGCGCCACGTGTCGATGGGACCCACTAGGGGGCCACCCAAAGTGAGGCAGATCCAAGGCATGTGGGTCACACCCAAGGTCCAGTAAGGACGCATGGGTGGTGGCGTCCACCGTAATGAATGTGTTTTACCATGCTGTTCATCCGTTTTACCATGATCTAGAGGGTGGCCCACTGTCATGGGGCTACCATGCTGTCCATCCGTTTTACCAAGATCCAGAGGGTGGCCCACTGTCATGGGGCCCACTTTGATGTATGTGTGGTATCCAAGCCGCCCATCCATTTTGCCATATCATTTTAGGGCATGGGCTCAAAAATGAACCAGCAGGTGGGCCACACCTCACCAAACAATGGGGACAATGATGTCCACCATTGAAGCCTTCCTAAGGCTCACTATGATGTTTATTTGCCACCCAGGACTAGTGGCATAGGTCTAGGTGAAGGGAGAACATAAATTTCAGCTTTATCCAAAACTTTTGTGACCCATGTGGGATCTAAATCCAGATCGTCTACTCACCTTCAACAGGATTTTCATGTTTGCTGACGCTTGATTGGTCTAGCTCAGCAAACATCAGAGCAGAGTTGAGGGTGAGCAGATGATCCAGACTCGGTGGGATCCACGTTGCATGCAGTGTGCATGCACACACTATCCAGTGGGTGGCCCTCCATGATGTATTTGTTTTATCTATGCCGCCCATCTGTTTTTCCATATCATCATAGGCCATGACGCCAAAGATGACACTGATCTAATCATGGATGGGCTGCATTCAAAGGAAATAGTGGTGATTGAGTGCCTACTATTGTAAATTTCCACGAGCCAACCGTAATGCTTATTTTCCATTTAACTTGTCTGTAGGGCCTGTTGTAGACCCCACCATGTTCTCCCTAAGCATTATTGGATTTCCCTTGAGCATTATGGATTTCCCTTGAGCACTAAGGATTCCTACTAAGCACTGTGGATTCCCCTGAGGACTTAGAATCCCCCCTAAGTACTGTGGATTCCCCTTGAGCACTAAGAATTCCACTTGAGTACCATGGATTCTCCTTCAGCACTCAAGGTTTGATGGCAAAAAAACATCATAGTGAGGCATGCTGTACTGTGAGGTTCCCCCTAGGCACTGTGGATTCCCCCTGAGCACTCAGAAACCCCCCTGAGCATCGTGGATTCCCCTTGAACATTGTAGATTTCCCCTTAGCACTGTGGATTTCTCTTGGGCAACGGGGTCCACTTAAGTTTTTAGATTTACCTCATTTGTGGGCCCTACCCCACGTCCTGGTTCAAGTGACCTTATGGGCAGGTAGATGGCAAATATCTATCATGGTGGTTTGAGGGGCATTTCCGATAGAAAGTTTATAAATTTCTCGTGAAAAGGCTAAAAAAGATGAGCCTAGTGAGAAATTAGACTTTTTGTAAAAATAGACCCACCTGGGGCTATTGTAGTAAATATCCCTGCTAATGCCACTCGCCTGTGGAGTCCTATCAACGAGCACACGTGCAAATATGGAACACGTGTGCAAGATCCAAAGCTTCTCCTCACGTGGGACGTGCCATTTGTGTGTTCTGGTCCAAAATTTAGGCCGTCACTCAGGTGGGCAATCTACAAAACGAGTGGATAGTTTTGCATTGCATTTTGAAGCCAAGGTCCACCTGATGGAAAGCTCAGATATTTTGCACGCCTGCCATATTGGCACGTGTGGTTCTTTGGATGGACTATGGTCTTCAGCTCCAACCAGTAAGCCCGTGAGTTGGTAATCCAGACCATCCATCTACTGCCTATTGCATTGGATATGGACCATAACTTCAAATCTCCTCGATTGGACAATCCTATCCACATTAGAAAATGGGCCCAGCAAATAGTAATGATTATAGGCCCACATATCATCAATGCCAATCTCAACCATTCAATCCAACATGAATTAGCATTCACTACTAAATAAAATCAAGATTAAAAACCACAGAAAAGCCACTAATATAGATGTTCAAGCTTAATTAAAATAAATATTTAGAGTCGGCAAATTCCAGGAATTATTATTATTATTATTATTGTTTTTGAATTATTTGGCGCACTCATTGCTGGCATTGGAATTTTGTACCTGTAACTGTAAGAGAAAAAATAAAACAAAATATCAATGAATTTCTGCAAACCTCTTATTGATTAACGGTGCGTTTAGTTGCACAAATATCATTAAATTTTATGATATTTCATGATTAATCAGTCTAATTTAGTGCAAAATTTCATGAAATTTGTTACAACCAAACACACCCTAAAAGAAATTCAATCTGAATTATGAGCAACTGCAGTGGGATTAGACATTTGGAACAACTAAGGGAAAATAAGTCAAGTTGGGTTGGGCCCGCTTTTTAAATGGGTCCATGCCAAGCTGAATGGGTAATGGGTCTGAACCGTACCCAACCCAACCCAATAGGTGGGTCCTGCTCGGGCTTGGGTGGGCGGGTCCCATCTGATTGGTTACAAGTATTGTTCTCTACCATCCATTTATAGGTAACCAATTGGATGGTTCACCAAGGTCTCTTCGACTGTAATTTATCCATGGTGGGACCCACGAATGAATGGTTAAGATCATCCAATATAGCAATCATGTGACCTATCCTTCTTTTAGATGCTAAGCAGAGGCCCCTTGTACACACTCGTACATGTATGAGATTGGTTCATCTGCAGAACACCACCACCCCAAAAATCATACTGATCAGACCATCTTAACCATCCAATTGGAGATACTTTTACAAAGAGAATGTGGGGCTGCTTGATCAAGTCATCTGAGATAGGTGGTTACGATTATCTGATCAGTGGGACACCAAATAGGAAGGACACAGTGACTGGACTACTGGAACACCAACGTCTAACTCTACCACAATAAGCTCTCTGGGTCCCACTGTGATGTGTGTGACATCTACTCCGTTCATCATTTGCAACAGCTCCTGTTAGGTCGTCAGCCCAAAAATAAGGCCAATCCAAACCTCAAGTGGGTCACACCGCATGGAAAAGTGGAAATGGGGATGCCTACCATTGGAATCTTCCTGGGCCCACCAAAGTTTCAAAACAGGCTGATATTTGGGTTTTCCCTTCATCTTGGTGGGACTCACCTTATGAGTGGATTGATGGCATATAAACATCATGGTGGCCCCTGGAAGATTTCAATGGTGGTCGTCCCTATCCACATTGTTCCCAATGGTGTGGTCCACTTGAGTTTTTGAGTTGCCTTATTGTCAGACTCACATCCTAACATGACAGAGGGAGTAGATGTCATACAAACAACATGGTGGGCCACACAGAGCTTTTCCTTGTGTGCCCTCTCTACAAATATTCCGAAATCAAGGGATGAAAGAAATACCTGGAGAGTGGGCCCCACTTCAGCACATCTCATGTTTCTATTTCTTGTGAGCTTGTGGGCCACCACGCATCGGCATTTGCTGGGTTGCTTGGGTTGCTTGGACCTGGAACGGTGGCTGAAAGTACACACACACACAAATATAAGAAATCCGTTAGTTCAGGGCCCACTCAATGAAAATTTCAGTTTAGATATAGCATCCACAGTCTATTTAGGTATCTGATTGGATGATAAATTGATAATTACCACTCACGCATCTGCATCCACCCCACATCTTCCAACGTGGCACACATGTAAGATCCAGGCCATTTGTCAGGTGGGCCATGGCATTTATGCCACCTGAACTAAAAATCATGTAATGACAATGTATGGTTCAAAATACTTACAAATAGTCCACACACAGTATACATGTGTCCCACCTGATGAGACAAGCGACCTGATTTTCTGGGCCGGGGTGTGGGGCCTACCCTCTAAGTGGGTCTGAGAACTTGGACCCAGACCTGTTAAAATTGGGTCGGGTCCATTGGGTACCTATTTCGTTAGATTCTACATGGTGGGGGCCACCTTATGCATCTCCACCATGAAAATTGAGTTATGGGGTCGTAGATCCATATCTTACTTCCAGTTGAAGTCTCTTCAGTGTAGATAGCAAAAGATCATCTCCAACAAGCATTCTCAGCTTCTGAACCATCTGCTTGCGAGTGATTCTCTTGCTCTGAAATGGACCCGAGAAAAACTTGTGACTGAGACCGTTCAAATTCAAAGATTGAGCCATGCTATAAATTAATCAAATCAATGTACCTTGAATAAGTTACAGTTGTAGATCAGCATGTCTTTGACGAAAGGCGAAATGCGATGTTGAAGTGCTTGGAACAGCATTGAGAACGGCAACCAACCCGAGGTGGGCCGATTCACTTCTGAGGTCGTGTGTTGGCCTTTGGTTTCCTGTGCATGAAATGCAAGCCGGATGAAAATGAGAATGAATTCTTATATGTTGTTTCACACCTGGAACATGGGGCACCAAACATACAATGTTCGATCGAGCAGTACTTACTCTGCCCGACAAAATGTACATGTGGGGCCCACCTTCTGATGATCCAGATAGTTCAGTGCAGTGGACCAACCTGAATATCTTTCCAACAGATGATCCTAACCCCCCAACTATCAGCCATCGACTGTTCTCTGGAGCTGTCTGTGTTTGATGCATGGCTAGGAACATCTGATATGAAAGAAATTCCGGCACGGCCCATCTCGTGATGGGGCCCACCAGATTGACAGCTTACAATACTAAAAGGTGAGCCCCATAAAGCAACTAAGCAGTATCCAACCATTTTTCGATTGAACAAATACAAGGCCATTTCTTACAATGAAGCACAAGGTAGGAATGATCACAAATGTCAAATCGAGCTGAGTTGGGCCCACTCGTGATGCGTATCTAGAATCCAGACGGTGTATCTGGTGAGCTTCCTAATATTCACCATACATCCCAAGAACAATCCCGATCCAGAGCTCAGGTGAGACACACCACATAGACCAATCTACAATCATGCCTAAAACGTATGTATTCATGTGGTGTGGGCCACCTGAATTTTGGTGTCTCTCTGTCCTGGTGGGTCACACCTGATGACCAGGTTGATGGAATATACGGAACAGGTTGGACCCCACATCACGTTTGGAATAGGTGTCCCCCTCCTCATTGTTCTCTCTTGTGTGGCCCACCTGAGTTATGGATCGGTCTGGATTTTGGGACCTAGGCCTAACATGTGGGGGAAAATTTAATAGATGGGTTGGATGACTCACACCCACCCACCCATACACACACACACACACACACACACACACATTTTGTTGATGTAACTTGTCATGGCGATCAAGGCTCGAGCCCAGCCCAAGCAAGTGAGCGGCCAAAACAAGCGGCCTCAACGCTTCTCGGGATGATTTTGCACTGCCCAGCGCCCGAGCCAGATCCTGACCACCCACTTTTTGCAAGATCTGGGCTGTTCATTAAGTGTGCCCCATCATGCATGATATAAGATAAAAGGGAAGCCTCAGCCAGGCATGATTATTAAACAGCTTAAATTTTAGGTCCCGGGTCCAGTCCTTGGACCTAGGATTCCAGCCCTAGCCCTGAGCAAAGCAGGGCAGGCTTAAAAGCCCGGCAGGCCACCCTGGCCTATTGACCATCCTACTCACACCCACACATGTACAAGAAATTAAAAACTAAGAGCTTTGGTTGACTTACAGGAGGTTGGGCGGGGATCACCTGCCGACCACTTCTCATCACAGCATCAACAGTTCCCTGAACATCTCTTTTCCCAGCCAAATGCTCTGTGGAAAGAAAATAATACAAGCAAGCCAAAATCAAGGACAGGTGACAATATACAGAAGGTGATGAATTAGGCATTTGACCGCAGCGTCTGCTTCATCAATGCTCTACAGAGCCCCATGGCCCACCACATAAATAGGCCATATGCCAAAAAAGAATCACTATCGATAACTCCATCCAATTGTTGTGAATTTTGCCTGTCGAATGTAGGCCAATCCACAAATTTTTTTTTTTTTTTTTTGAGTAAACCGGAACCCGATGGCCTTGATTTTTTGACAAATGCCCACTCAACTCCATGTGGGGGCCCTCTAAATCAATGGTCTGATCACCACGCTCAATCACTTCCAGTGCAAATGGGTGGTGATAACGCCATTCTCAAACAATGAATTGAACAAACCGAGTTGTATTATATTCGAGGACGGTTGGATTACCTCGGACAGAAGGAGGTAGTGTGAAGCTGACAATGTACTCGGGATGTATGTGTGTGTTTATGCGGGTGGGCCACACGACATAATGCTTTGGGTCCCAAAGATCGTCGACGCCACTATCGAAATTGTCGGAGCTGGGATGGACCTGATTAGCTCCAGGTCGAACTTGTTCCATTTTCCCCATGATTGCTCGGCAAAACACTATATGTTGTATGCCATTTTTGTCTACCTCAGAGTAGCATGCACTGTGGACAGCCAAAAAAAAATTTCATTTCAACAAATAAAAGGAGTTACCATCACATGCATTCGAACATTTTTTTTATCTGTGGGGCCCACCCATACTGTGTATATGGAATTCGGCCTGTTGATCTGGTGTCCTTCCTAATGGCACCATACATCCCAACAGTCATCCCTATCAAAAAATGCAGGTGGGGGACACCACATGGAGCAATGCACAACCATGGATATAATCTATTTATTAACTAGTGTCCTGCCTTAAATTTGAAATGGCTTGAGTTTCGACCAGATTGCATGGTGACCCTGCCACCAACAATGTCCGTGGTGACCCAATATGGCCGGATTTGATTGGACCACGTGCCACTGTAAGAGATGGGGCACGCAAATATGTGGGGACTCGGTAATGTGGGGTCCATATTGTTATGGAACCCACATTCCATATAAGACTTTCTATATATGGTGGGTGCCCCCCTCCCCTCTGCCCCCATTGTTACCTTTAGTGTGGCCCACCTGAGTTATAGATTAGGGTGGATTTTGGTACCTAAGCCAGACACCGGGGGCCACATCTAATAGAATGGTTTGATGGCCCACTCACATTACGGTGGGCCCCATGCAGCTCCAAAATATGATAATTACCATACAATTCGAATGCATGTGATCATTCCCCACCTTAACCGTCCATCCACTGACCCATTTTTAGATGGATAAAGTTGTAGGATGAGCAAGTTCTCTGTGTCATTTGCATCCACTATAGGGGCCCACTAAATGAACTGTCAGGATTGCTCATAGTTAAGTGCCACCCATATGAGAGAATGCTAGCCCAAATGAAAATGCCAGGAATTCAAGCCAAGAATTCTGCATCACCTCAACTAAAAAATCACATGTAAAAACAGAAAGAAGAAAAACCTGATATGAGCATATTCATCAGGCGAGAGATATATGCCATTGCCATAACCCGATCCGCCCACCGGCTCGCCACTAGTCCAGAACCCATGAAGTATAATTCCAATCACACCCTCTCTAGAAGACCCATGCCATCCGCCACAGACATTGGCATAACCCCTGTATCTCGTTGTGATCTCTATCTGTTTCTCGAATGATTTTAGCCGTGCGATCGCGACGGGACCTGCCGGCGAATAACGATAAATATCAACTAAGTTTAGTGGTGTAATTAGCCTGCCGAACCCAATCAAGAATGTGTTCTGCACGGCAATGAACTCCGGCTCTTGTCTCTCCAACCTGATCAATTTCTTCCGCAGAAAGGCAAATGCAGGATCTTCCATTGGCTGAACCACATTGTCCACAGTCACTTCTCTAACCTCCGAGGTCACTTCGATGTCAATCTCTGGACAGGTCGGAACATTGTGAAGGTCTTGTCCATGGCTCTGGAGTAGAAGAGCATTTTCCACATGGGCTACTTCGACTGCCGGACTCACTCTGATATGATCTCCTTGGGGCCTCTGGTTCAAAACGAAATTTTCTCTGGTAGAAACCTTGTCGTCCTCTTCTTCATGTCCATGATGCGGTACAACAGTTTCCATATTCACTCTTTCGGTGTCCAGACTCACCTCAATCTCCTTGGAACCTGAAGCCTTGTCATGGGCTTTGTTGGGCCCATGACGCTGATGGACATTTTCAGTGTTCGCTGCTTCAATCCCTTCAAAGCCTGAAACCTTGTTAAGGACTCCTTGGAGGGGAGTTTTTTTTGGGTTCACTCCTTTAACTTCTTCAAAGCCCGAAACCTTCTTACAAGCTTCATGACGCTGTGGGTGTGGAGTGACATCTTCCACACTTGCTCCTCCATCTTCTGAGCTCACTTCGATTGGTGCAAAGCCCAAAACCTTGTTATGGACTTTTTCTGGCTCTGGGTGCGGAAGGACGTCTCCTGCACTCACTCCTTTATGGTCTATATGGGGTTTTGGGTGCGGAAGGTGTCCTTTCGCACTTCCTTCATTTTCTTCAATGCCCAAGACCTTGTCATGGTCTTCTTCAGGCAGTGAGTGTGGAATGACATTATCCGCGCTCGCTCCTTCAATGCCCCAACTCACTTCATTTCCCTCCATTCCTGAAGCCTTGTTTCGGTCTTTTTCGGGCTGAGTGGATGGAACAACATTTTCCACCCTGCTTGAAACCTTGTTACATCCTTTTTCGGTCTGCTGGAGTTGAATGACATTTTCCTCACTCCTTTGTACTCCTTCAATCCCCTCAATGACCAAAACCTTGTTCCAATCTTCTCCAGGATGCGAATTTACTTCATTCCCCTCTGCTGTCCGGCGTGTAACAACAATGCCAGGGACCTTGTTGTGGTCGGCAGGTGCCGGGCATGGTACAGCATTTTCTCCAATCTCTTCTTTAACCTCTGGATTCACTTCAATCTGCTTAGAACCCGAAACCATGTTAAGGTCCACGGGCCTTGGATTATCTGCCCCTTGCCTCCCATTGACAAGATCCAACTTGATCTTTTGGCTATTGCAAGGCCCACAACCGTCGTCCATCGGGAAAAAGCACTTCCCGGACTCATCGATCCAAGCAACAGCTCGGTGCACCCCACCTTTCAAATCAATCAAGATCATGTTGAGGAGATCAACAACATAAGCAGACTTCCCCATCGACACCTCAACAGCCGATCGCTTGACTCTGAACGCTTCCACAAACGACATGGTCACATCCTCAGGGAAGTCTCTCCAGTCGTTGTTGTGGTAGTACATTAAACATCGGGGCAATCCACTCTGGATGAAATTCAGGTAATTTCTGGAGATAGGAGATTTCCGCGATGGACGAGCTCCCTTGCCATCAACTCGCAGAGACTTGGAGAGGGCCATGGTATCATGAGCCCCACGATTGCGTTTCGAGCCTGAGGATCCAGCTACATTGCCTGTTTCCATACTGAACTACGCTGTAGAAACTCTGAAGATGATGGAACGCTTGAAACTTACAGCTCTTCTTCTCTCCTCCCTCCAATTTTTATAGCATATAGGTAGATGTAACCCTGCAATTACAGTTCATGGCACTGAATCAAATCTTACCATAGAAAAAAAAAGATGAAAATAATTGAGGGTGATGATCATATTAGTATGCATGTGCCATTTGATTTAATGTTTTTTGCATTAACATATACTTCTGGGCCCACAGGCATGGTTAAAATATGATGTGATTCAAACCAGCTCGTCCAGTCCGAGTCAAGGCATGACTCACCTGAGTCGGGGTGAATAGGCCAACTCAGCTGAGTTGGGTTGATTCATGGCATCGTCGAACTGGATCGATTCAGACCAGGGGAGAGTCTTAAAACCATACCGACATGTATCGAAGCACATTTGGGTGTTCAGTTTGTAAAAGAGGAATGTGGCTTATTGATCTAGACCATCAATGTGATGGACCTCATCATGATGGGACAAGCGCTGAAAATTGATGAGATTGATCCTAACCATAAAATGTATGGCCATTTTTCGGTTGAGTGAGAATAGTTACTGTATTTATTTACTAACCAAATATTTGTGGGCCACTTACTGAAGGGTTAGGAACTTTTCATCCTAGAGACTTTTGTTGAGCCGCCTACTATTATTCGATCACTAAACAATGGGCTGCACTTGTAAATAATTAAAAAGAAAAGAATGCTCTTTTGCACAGGTCTTAGGCCTGCTTTGTAGAGATGATTAATGATAGGAACTGTCCATTTCATGCAACCTACTGTGAATAGGCAATGATGTTAGTTGATAAAGCCCTGCTTTATGATGTCATTATGACATTAGCCCCCTTGTCAGACCCCATTCTTTTATAGCCTCTTGGGCACTGTTGGACTTTTTCCTAGATGAAATTGCCCATTTGCATGTAGGGCTGCACACAATTCAATTTATGATCAATTTATCGATTGAATCGAATCGAACAAATCGAATCGAATCGTTCCCCAAGATCAATTCAATTCAATTTTTTTTTAAAAAAAAAAAATCAATTTCAATTTAATTTCAATTTTTTGTTCCGATCGATCGAATCGAATCGAAAATGAATTGATCTGTATCGAATTGAATCGATTGATCAGATTGAATTGAATATATATATATATATATATATATATATATATATATATATATATATATATATATATATATATATATAAATTAATGTACGGTATGGATGAAATAGATACATTATAGTGTGTTTTATCTATGCCGTCCATATATTTTTACATCTGAATTTAAGGAAATTTTCAAAAATTAAAAAGATATATCTCAGATTATCACACCACAACAAAACAATGGGGATTGAACGTCTACAATTAAATTCTTCTTAGGAGCCATTGTAATGTTTATTTGCCATCCAACATGTTGATAAGGTTACATAGACTTAGTGGAAAGGGAAAAACAAATATTAGCTTGATACCAAACTTCGAAGGCCCCAAAAAGTTTTCAACAATAAGCGTTGATCCCCCACTATTTTCTTGTGCTGTGGTCCACTTGAGATTTGGATATGTTTCATTTTTGGGATAATGTCTTAGAATCAGATGGAAAAAATGGATGGAGGGCCTAGATAAAGCACATATACCATGGTGGGGCTCACAAAGCTTTGAAACCACCCTTCTGCATATCCGTGCCCACCCAAGAGTCCAAGACGAGTACTTAATAACTCAATGCGCTTGGCGTACTGAGTAAACTTTGTAGGGCCCACGGTGATTTATTCATTTTATCCTCTCCGTACATCCACTTTAAAAGATAATTTTATGGCTCGAGCCCAAAATTGAAGCGTATACAAAGCTCAAGTGGCACACACAACAGGAAACAGTGTGAATTGAACCTCTACCATTGAAAAATCATTGTAGGCCACAAAAGTTTTGAATCAAGCTTATATTTATCTTTTTCATTCATACATGTCTACCTGATCTTATGAATAGGTTGGATGACAAATAAACGTTATTGTGGGCTCTAGGAAGGTTTTAACGGTGGAAATCATTATTCCCACTGTTTCATATGGCATGGTCCACCCAAGTTTCGGATATACTTCAATTTTGGGCTCAACGACTAAAATGAGCAGGCAAAATGAATGGACGGTGTGGTAAACCAAATGCATTCAAAATAGGCCTAACTAAGTTTAATTAGTACGACAAAAGTGTAACTTAGTACGCAATCTCTAAAGTTTACCCAAGAGTGAATTAAGTGTTACATTGGTAACAACTTAGTGGGTGTTACCCCTACCATGTGGGGCCTACCTTGATGTATTTTTGTATATCCATTGCGTCCATATAATTTTACATATCATTTTAGGACATGATCCAAAATTAGCGGTTCACATCTTTCAAAACGTTTTTAATGATTATTAATCACTGTTTCTAGTTGTATGGTCCACCTGAGATTTGGATCTTCTTACGGTTTTGTACCATATCCTAAAATGATATAATAAAACAGATAGACGGCATAGATATATAAAAACTAATTACGATAGGCGCCACAAAGTAGGGGTAACACCCACTAAGGCGTTACCAGGGTAACATCTAATTCACTCCCCATAGGGGCGCGAATTAGGTGTTACCACGGGAACAGCTTAGTGGGTGTTACCCCTACGGTATGGCACACATGGATGATATTTTGTATATCCACTTCGTCCATCCGTTTATACGGCCCATTTTATGATAAGGTTCCAAAAATTATGCAGATCCAAATCTCAAGTGGACCATACCACTGGAAACAGTGTGATTGAGTGCCCTACCATTAAAAATTACAAAAAGCCCATGGTAAGGTTTTGGTAATGTTTATTTGCAATCCAAGCTCTTGATAATGTCAATAAGGTCTCGATGAAGGGAAAATATAAATATCAGATTTATCCAAAACTTTTGTGGCCCACAAAATGTTTTTAATGATTATTAATCACTGTTTCCAGTGGTATGGTCCACCTGAGATTTGGATCTTCTTATGGTTTTGTACCATATCCTAAAATGATATGATAAAACAGATAGACGGCATAGATATATAAAAACTACATTACGATGGGCCCCACAAAGTAGGGGTAACACCCACTAAGGCGTTACCAGGGTAACATCTAATTCACTCCCCTCCAAAAGTCTATATTCAAATGCATGTCTAGATTCTCGCCATTATGACAGCTCACCACCGCATTAAAGGTTGTGGTAACTCATTCACCGTACAAGCCTACACATGGCGTTGCTACACGGTAATCCAGACCGTCCACATCTCCGTCCCGATTGTGGGTTTTCAGGAGCCAAAAATCACTCTGAGCAGACGGTAATAAGCATCTGATTCTCCCATTGAATTCGCCAGTCTCTCTTTTATTTGTAACCATTTATTTGTTTTCCATCAATTGAATGGTTATGATCGCTCGACCAATTTGATTTCCAAGCGATACTCCATCCACAACGTGCCGCACGATTTGGATGATTTGTATAGCCGTGCATGTGCGACGCATGCAATATGGACATGTGTCAGGAGGGTGGCACAGCTGTCAGGTCACCTGACAAATCTCGTGTTCATTGAATTTCCACTTAGAGAGCGGATTAGGTGAGACCCCGGCCTCACCCAAGACGGTGCGGCCCTTACCGTGGGTTATCGTGGGGTCGACCGTGATATATATATTATGTATCCACGCCGTCCATCCATTTTTACATATCACTTTAGAGTATTATACCAAACGGGAAGCAGATCCAATCATCAGGTGGACCAACAGTGGTGATTTACCATTAATGGGCCACATAAGTTTTGGATGAAATTGATATTTGTATTTTCCCTTCATCCCAGCTCATGTGACCTTATCAACAGATTGGATGGTAAATAAACAATACAGAAACATGAAGATGCGTCCTAAAAAGTTTTTAATGGTAGGATGGTCAATCACCTCTGTTTCTTATGGTATGGTCCACTTGAAAATTTTCTCTGCTTCATTTTTGGGATAATGCCCTAAGATGATCTGGAAAAACGGATGGACGGAGTGGATACATAATTCATACATCAAGGTGGGCCCCACAGGTAACCCACGGTAAGGGCCGCACCGTCTTAGGTGAGCCCGGCGTCGCACATAATCTGCTCTCTCTTGGACTTAACCGTCGGTTTCTTTTCGGAAATCGGATTGCGTTACTCCGCACGCTCTTATCGTGCGGAGTAAACTCTGTTGGGCCCACCTAGAATGTATGTGATTTATCTATTCCGTTCATATGTTTCTAAAGCTCATTTTAGGGGTTGAACCCAAAATTTAAGCATATCCAAATCTCAAGTGGACCATGCCACATGAAACAGTGGGAATAATGATTTCCACCGTTGAAACCTTCCCAGGCCCCACAGTGATGTTTATTTGTCATCCAACCTGTTCATAAGATCACATGGACATGGATGAAGGGAGTACACAAATATCAGCTTGATTCAAAACTTCTGTGTCCTCCGAGAATTTTTCAATGGTAGATATTCAATTCACACTTTTGCTGTGATGTGGTCCACTTTAAATTCTGATATGCTTCATTTTTTGGAATCATACCTAAAATTATATGTTAAGATGGATGGACGGAGTGGATAAAATACATAAATCACGGTGGGCCCCACAGAGTTTACTAAAATTATATGTTAAGATGGATGGACGGAGTGGATAAAATACATAAATCACGGTGGGCCCCACAGAGTTTACTCCGCACGCTTAGGGTACGGAGTTACTACGCAATCCGCTTCCTTCTTCCTTTTCGTACAAGTAACTTGAAAAGCAATCCACCTTGCTTTTATCCCGGGTACATTCACACGTACCATATCTAATGTACGCTGGTGATATGTGACACGTGTGCCTTGCGTGGTATACGACATGTGTGCCAACCAAGCACGATGGGCCCACAGAGAATCAACAACCTTTGAAAATGGAGTGCGGATCGTCTATGTTGGCCGCGCAGAAGAATCCAGCCCCTTCCTATTCGTCAACGTCATAGGAGCCTATGTCAGCTGACGTTATCAATAAATTAAAAAAAAAAAAAAGTAAGAATACATTTCCATTTTTATACGTATCTACTCATGGCTTATACGAAATACCACATTTTCAAATTTAATTTTACAGGCTGGCAAATCTTCTAACTGATAGCACATCTAACGGAGTAGCAAACATTGCTACTGAAGTGACGTCACCATGGCACGTGGGCCTCAGCATGAGATATGTGTTGTATCCACACCGTCCATTCCGTTGGAGAGATCATTTTAAGGCATGATCCAAAACTCAAGTGGACCCCACCATAGAAAACAGCGGGGACAGTGACATCCACCGTTGAAAACTTCTTATGGGCCACAGAAATTTTCAATCAAGCTGATATTTGTGTTTTCCCTTCCTCCATATCTGTGTGAACTTATGAACAGGTTGGATATCAAATAAACATCATGGTGGGCCTAATAAGTTTTCAACGGTGGATGTCACTGTCTCAGTTGTTTTCTGTCTTTTCCTTTCATCCCTGTCTACGTGACCTTATCAACAGATTGGATGGCCAATAAACATTACGGTGGACTCCAGGAAGGTTTTAATGGTCACAGTTGAATGAGAACTGTTTCTTGGGGTGTGGTCCACCTAAAATTTTCATCTGCTTTATTTTTGGGAATGCATTCTAAAATAATATGAAGAAACATATGGACAGCATGGATTTACAAAGAACACATCCAGGTGGGCCCTGGGTTCAGGATCCGACCCACAACGCTGGTTCCGGGGTCTCACCCAAGTCGCGCCCGCGCAGCACCTCCAAAGGATCGATCCTCACATTTTCAGCCCACCTGAGTCTTGGATCCTATTAATTTTTGGTATAATGCACTAAAATGAGCTCACGAGGCAGATGGACGGAGTGGATTTCTCGAAAACATCACGGTGGGCCCCACCTTGGTCTCCAGCTTAGTAACTTCCTGCGCAAGGCTTTCACAGGAAATCTATTGGATGGCAATCCGCGTGGACGGTGATGGGGGAGACTAGACGCAGAGGTCAATGCTATGTAGGCTCTAGGATGATTTTGTGCTTCATCCATACGGGCCATCCATTTTTTCTGGATCATTCTATGATATGTACTAAAGCAGAGGCAGATTCAAATCTCAAGTGGACCACAACACAAAAAATAGTGTTGAATGAACGTTCACAATTAAAATGATTGGTGTTCTATGATGTGGTCCACATGAGCTCTAGATCAGCTTCAATTTTTGGACAGTGCCTTAGAATAATCTGTAAAACTGATTGGACGGTAACGATCTAAACATATATATCATAGTGGGCCCACAAACTATGCACTCCTCCAGTAGATGTGCTAGCTGTCAGAAGATTTGCCAGCCTGTAAAATCAAATTTGAATGAGTGGTATTTCGTATAAGCAATGAGTAGATACGTATAAAAATGGAGATGTATTCCTACTTTTTTTTTTTAAAGTTATTGATGACGTCAGCTGACATAGGCTCTTATGACGTGGACAAATAAGAACGGGCAGCGCTGGATTCTTCTGCGCGGCCAACATAGACGATCCGCACCCTTGAAAATGGAGTGCGGATCGTCTGTGTTGAAGACACAAGAAATTCCAGCGCCATTGCTTCTCATTAGTCCACGTCATTTTCGATGACTCAGTCTACTAATATACGCTGGATTTTTCTCTTCCATATACATTGCTAACTACACAACCCACTTTTAACGTGTGAAACCTTTTTTGGGTCCCACCATGATTTTTTTGTTAAATCCATACCGTTCATCAATTTTTCCAGATAAATCTAGAGCATGATCCGAAAAACGAGGTACATCCAAATTTCAAGTGGAGCACATCACATAAAGCAGTCGGAATTGAACAAACTTCCGTTGAAACTTTTCTAGGGCCAACATCGAGGCTTATTTTCCATCTGACCTGTTCATAAGATCACACATGCCTAGATGAAGTTAAAATAAAAATATCAGCTTGATAAGAGCATTATGTGGCCCCAAGAAGTTTTCAATGGTAGCATTAATTCTTACTGTCCTCAATGATGTGGTCCACTTTAACTTTAAATCTGCATTGTTTTTGGGTTCCTAGCCTATAATGAAATGAAAAAATGAATTGACGGTGTGGATCTAACAAATACATCATGGTGGAGACCACTTAAATTTCACACCTCCGGCGCTTGCTGTGTGAAGCAGGGGAGCGGATTAGGTTAGACCGGGCATCACGTGCAACCCTTACCGTGGGGCCCACCTTGATTTTTTTATTCTACATCCACTCCGTACATCCGAATTTTCAGATCATTTTAGAGCATTCTGCTAAAATTTAAGAATATCCAATCATCAGGTGGACCATACTCTAGGAAAAAGTTGTGATTGAACGTCCTACTATTAAAAACTTCTTGGGAATCACCTTAATGTTTCTATGGTTTTTATTTGACATCCAATCTGTTGATAAGTTCACATAAGCCTGGATGAAGAGAAAAAACATATATCAGCTTGATACAAAACTTTTGTGGCCCGTTATCAGTAAGTCACTACTGTTTCCTATGGCATAGGTAATGGTAAGCTACCACTGTTTCATTTTTTGGATAATTCTTTAAAATGATCCGGCAACACGGATGAACGGGGTGGATATAGAATATACAAGACAATGTGGGCACCACTGTAAGGGCCGTACAGTCTTAGGTGAGGCCTGGGTCTCACCTAATATGCTCCCGTGGTGAATCACATTCCGGTGAGAGAAGAAAACGGAAAGTATTTATATGTGAAACTTCAGTAGGCCCTATTATGATGTATTTATCAGATCCACACCATCCAGCCATTTTTTCATACCATTTTATTGAACTAGACAAAAAAAATGAGGCAGAACCAAGCTCAACCGAGCCACCTTACAGAAATAGTCTGAATTGAACGCCTACTGTTGAAAACTTCTTGAGGCCATAGGAGGCTCTTATCAAACTTATATTTGTGTTTCCCTTCATGAAGGTATGTGTAACATTATTAAAAGGCTAGATAGCAAATAAACGTAACAGTAGACCCTAGGAAGGTGTCAACGGTTTCCATTCAATCTTGGCTACTTTCTTTGACGTGGTTTACGCGAATTTTGGATATGCCTCGATTTTGGCCTAATGCTCTAGTATCATCTTAAAAAATTGATGGACGGTGTGGATATGAAACATAAATCATTGTGGGACCCAAAGAAGTTACACACGCTAAAAATGATGTTGTGTAGCACGCGTTGTACTTGGGAGAGAGAAATCCCGCGTATCTCGTCAGCCAAAGTCCTCTAGGATGACGTGGACCAATGAGAAGCAATGGCGCTGGAATTTCTTGCGCCTTCAACACAGACGATCCGCACTCTTGAAAATGATAATGAATGACGCGGAAGTCTTGTAAGGAGAGAGAGCATGAGCTTTCTTAAGAATCTCATAGAGAGGGAGAATGCAATGGTTTTCTTAAGAATTTTATGGAGATAGAGCAATGGTTTTCTTAAGAATCCCATGTGAGAGAGAGAGAGATCAATAACATGGGTTTTCTTAAAAATTACGCGAGGGAGGGAGAGAGATCATGAAGTTCATGGGTTTTTTGAAGAATCCCATGAGAGAGAGATCATGAACATGGGTTTTCTGAAGAATCCCATGAGAGAGAGAAATCATGAACATAGTTTTCTGAAGAATCCCATGAGAGAGAGAGAGAGAGAGAGAGAGAGAGAGAGGTACTTACATTAATTGAAGAGAGCGAAAACGAGCAATAGCTTAGACTTGAGGGCTTGGGATTGAAAGGCAAGATTGTTAGATATATAGAAAATGAGAGAGGGGGGGAGGGGGGGTTACAAAATGAAAATGGAAAAGAAGAAGAAAAGAAGAGACAGATGGAAGCATGTCCTCGTTATTATAACCTTGTGTATCTTTTTTTGTTTCTATTTTCCATTTCTGGATGGAAAACTTTATTAGAGCTTCTGGCTTTGGCTCCACTCTACTCGGCTTGGCTTTGGATGGCTCTGTGCTTTTCTTTTTTTGAATTGGACCTAGTAAAGCTTTATTATAAAGTGACAAATATGCCCTTCTAATATGCTCATGCAAATCATCATCGACTCAGACTTATTCTAACTAATTTGGGTTAGCCCTAGGAATCTCAATTCCTTTTCCACTCTATCAACGGCTATAACTTAGATGAGTCCATTGAACCATGGTCTCTGATGAAATTGAGTGCCTTAATCCATGTTGAAATCGAAAATCTTCAAAATCTTGATTTATTCGTTGAACAGTTTTTTAGTCATCTTCTGTACTACCGAATGAGGCTTTGATCCTATCAATAGGCATCGATGGCCGTTGATCTTATCAAAGGTCCTATCGACAGAACTGTGCAGTTTTGCATAATTGTAGATTTTGTTTTTAATTTTGTAATGATGCTATGTAAATCATGTTTGTGCAGATCGGAGTTGAGGAGAAAGAACTTGTATGTTTTCTAAGAAGGTTTTGAAGGGGTCTTGGGTTTTCTACTCTAAGTCATATCAACATAATTGCACAGTTTTGCGTAAATGTAAATTTTATTTCTAATTCTGTGATGGTACTATATAAATTGTGTTTATGCGGGATTAGGGTTGAGGAGAGAGAGATTACATGTTTTCTAAGAGGGTTTTGAAGGGACTTGGGTTTTCTACTCTAGGTCCTACAGATAGAATTGCACAGTTTTGTGTAAGTGCATATTTTGTTTCTAATTTTATAATGGTGCTATATAAATCATATTTATACAGGGTCAAGGTTGAGGAGAAAGCTTATACGTTTTTTATGAGGGTTCTTAAGGGGACTTGAGTTTACTACTCTAGGTTTTGAATCTATAAGTTACTTTCATTTCTTGTAACTTCGTTTTCATAATGAATTTTGTCGTTTCATACCGTGATTTTTTTCCCATAAGGATTTTTCCTTGTAAATGACTTTGTTTTATGTGATTCTTTGGATTGTTTGTTACTATATTGTTTTGTTTGATTCGTATCCGAGGTTCGTTCATCGCTATTGCACACACTTCCTCGCCCAACAGTCTTAGTATGAGTTTAGAATGTCATATTATTAAGATTCCGCCTTATCTTAATTATCTTGGGTATATTTATACTTTAGAGCTTGTTTAGATTGCAAATTATGGTTGTAGTGTATGGTAAAAGTATCATCACTACGATTTTAATACTTTTCTTTGAGCACAATTATGTGATCTAATGTAAATATAATGGAGCATGAATTTGTAGTTATTATAATTTTAAATTTTATTATTGTGAAAATCTTCTTATGAAGCATGCACGTCAGAGTATTTTTCTTGTTGATTTGATATTTCATAGTATAAAAGTATTATTATTTCGAGTTTACCATGCCCATCCAAATGCAGGATTTATCGATCAAATTTACCCTTTTTCAAAAAATAACTATTTTTTATAATCATTATACTTTTACAATACATTCTTGTTGTAATTCGCAATTCAAACAGGCCCTTAAGGTTTGAGAAGGGTAGACATGTTATTTTCATTTTTTTTTTTTTTTTGGCTTTTATTTTTATCTAATTAGGCTAAGGTTACATATGTTGAGGGGGACGCATTTGACCGCATGTTTTTCAATTGATATGAACAATACTAGGGATGGTAACTAAAAAGTCTAAATGATTAAGAATGAGTAGTATCATTTGCAATGAGTTATGCTGAGAGATGGCATGCATGAAAGAATGGGTTAATTATGAAATGAAATATATGTCATTCTAATTTAGCAATATGTAGTTAAGTAATTTTGGATTTTTCCCTTTTATTTTTAGTTACGCGCTAGGGCTGGCTAAGCCGGCTAGTTTTTGGTAATATTGGCGGCGGCGGCGGCGGCGGCGGCGGCGTGCAAAACATCTCACTCAAGATTTTTTGAATTGATACAATTCAAAACTTATTCGCCGACAAAATGATTAAGAATGATTGGTCAGGTCGTTCCGGTAGAAATACCTGAATGGGCCAATTATGAAATGACAGATAATATGCCTTACTAATTTTAGTAATAGATGGTAGTTGGGTGTAAATTAGGGCTGTCAATGGGCCAGACCTGGGTAGGTCTCGGCCAGGGTTCTCAGGCCGGCCCTATTCAAAATTTTAATTTTTCAAGCCCGAGCCCAGCCCATTGACACCCCTAGTGTAAATGGGTCAAGTCCGAGGAGAGTTCCAGACTAGACCCATTTATTAATCAGGTCATACATTTAGTTGTGGACCTGATCCAATATTTATTAATCGAGTCACAATTTTGGCCCCATACTGGACCCATTAAAATCCGGTAAGATGTCGATTGGATCTAAGGAAAAATTAGCTGACCCACTTATGTGCTGGTTTGTTCTTGGTACAGAGGATCTGAAACCTAACCTAATCATCTCACAGGTGGGTTTACCCTATGTATGCATGGTTATAAAAATTGCAGGTGGGTTTTCACATAAATAATCCCCCAACTATCTTGCACATTTTAAGGTTTAAGTCAAATGAGTTACAAGAGTACATGCTACTATGCGATCTTAACTAAATTTGAGTTAGAAAATAAGAAGAAATTCAAGTATATATTCTTTTCAACAAACTGAAACTGTAGATCCAAAAAGAAAAAAATGTCCATGGGATGTCATTCAAAGGTTCTTAATTCCCACTTTCTTACATAATACTAATTGTTTAACTAGACATTTGGACTTCCATTGACTTACTAATTAACTACTTTCTTAGGTCTGGGTGGGATCTGACACAGGTCCACTCGAAGCCGGGTTTGGGCCTGTGTTAGGTCCATTTTAGAATGATATATGTTAGATCCATTAAAAAACTAGATTCAAATTGGGTTGGATTTGAGAAGTCTCAAGTTGACACACTTTAGCAATAGAATGAAGTGGGTCAAACTTTTGGACTTAGAACTATTTCTTCTTGGCATTTAATTTTTAAACCCCACTGGGGGAGAATGTATTCCGGTGGCATATTTGCTACCCCCAGGATTTGAACACTCTGCTCTATTATCATGTTAAATAATAATTTCTCTAAAAGCTCGAGTTATTATAGGGTGTATCAATGTATATTAAGGGACATTATTATTATTATTATTATACTAGCAATTAAATTTAGAAACTTCATGATATTTTGTTATATGAAAATAAAAGGCAGGGACAAGGTTATTATGGGCGACAGTTGTGGAAAGTTGTGTTGCTTTCACTTACTCTATTTTCACCTTACCTGATGGAGCAGAAGCTAAGTGTCCGTGGAGAGTTCTCGATCAAAGGCTTTTCCAAGAAGACTATATTTGAAAACATAAATAATACTATACCTAATATTCATTGGGAAGAAGAGCCGTCAACGTGCCGGGCTTAGGTTGGCTAAAGTGCGGAATTTGAACTATTCAAGCCGGGCCTATTCAAAATTTTGATTTTGACGGACAGCGTGAGCTGGGCCTTTTGACAGCCCTATAATGGAAACATACTAATGCTCATCTTGGGAGGCAACCAAGTTGTCTATGGAAGCCAACTATATTGGCCTTCCAGACCATACCTGTTATTTGCTAAAGGTTCAATGATACAGTCCATTGCTCTTGTGGTCCCCACTATGGATGGTAGATGCCCAATAATCTTTTACATTAAAAGATCCTACTGTAATGTCTAACTGAGATTTGGATCTGCCTCCTTTTTGTATCATGCCCTAAAATGAGCTGGAAAAATGGATGGACGGTGTGGATGAAATACGAGTGTGACTTGGCTGCAACCGGGTGGACCCTGACTGCAGGGCCTGCCTTGATGCATGCATTGTATATCCACACTGTCCATCTATTTTTCCAGCTTGTTTTAGGACATGGTCAAGAAAATCAAGCAGATACAAAATTTATATAAAAAGATCCTAATATAATGTTTATTTCCTATGGCGTGGTCCACCTGAGATTTGGATCTGCCTCATTTTTTGTGTCATGACCTGAAATGAGCTGGAAAAATGGATGAACGGTGGATAAAAATGCATATATCATAGTGGGCCAGAGAGCTTTTCCAGCGCCGACGCAAGTGCTGTGTGCTACACTGCGTATTCCGAGTCCAATACATCCCGGGGTTCATTCAAGCTGGTAGCTAAGAAAGAAGAGCCAAGCCAAGTTTAAGCCTAAAACATACTGAAGCCGACTACGTCCTGCCCCCGCCTGGACCAACTCAGTCCAGGCAGGGGCTCTGTGGGGCCCACCGTGATGTATGAATTTTATCCACGCCGTCCATCCATTTTTCCAGATCATTATAGGTTATGATCATAAAAATGAGAAAGATCTAAGGCTCAAGTGGACCACATAGTGGGGAATGAATTTCCACCATTAAATACTTCTTGGGGCTGACACAAGTTTTGATCAAGAGGAATTTATGTTTTCTATTCATCCATATCTATGTGACATTATGAACAGGTTGGCTAGCAAATAAAAATCATGGTGGGCCCGAGGCTGGTTTCAATGGTGTGTGTCATTATCAACACTGCTTCTCATAATGTGGTTCTCTTGAGCCTTGGAGCTACCTCATTGTTGGGTTCACAGCCTAAAATTACGTTGAAAAATGAATGGATGGCGTGGATAAAACCCATACATCATGGTGGGCACCCCAAAGCCCCTGTTTGGACTGAGTCTGTCCTGGAAGGGGCAGGACGCAATCCCCTTCCTTCCAAAACATACACGTAGTAACGCAAACCTGCTATTTGATTAATAGTCCGTGGGACTACATTTAATTTCAGATATGGTCCCTCTACATGAGGCCCACCCCTCCATTATCGGAGCCACTCAACCAGTGAATACCCACTGTCAATGAGCTAAGTTGCATACATCATAGAGCTGATTATTGTTAGGGTTGTACATCGAGCCGAGTCAAGTCGAGGTGGGCCAAGCTTGGCTTGACTCATCTGTGCTCTCCTCGAGTTCGAGCTCGAGCTCGAGCTCACCCTCGAGCTTACCATTGGAGCTTGCCTTGTTTGCTAAAACTTTCGAGGCTGGCTCGAGGCGAGCTAGTGGATCAAGTCGAGGCGAGCTTACCTCGAGTCGAGTCGAGCTTGATCCCACCTCAATTTATTATATTTTTTACTACAAAATACAAATTAAAAGTCAACAACATTAAGTTCGAGAAGTCACACATATATTATGGGAGAATAGTATTTCTACAGGTGGGACCCCACCATTAAAATGACCTAGCTCTGATCGGTTTTTTATTTGGCCAAGTCACACATGCATTGAATGCAGACCACTAGTAATATTTTATGAACCATAATTAACATAGTACATGCATAGCTCACCATATGAATGGACTGCCCTAATTATTGTGTGGACCATTTTCATGATGAGGCCCAGTTGATTCATGGATCAGATGCACCACCTCCCTGTAAAATTGCAAGCAATAGCTGCATATGGTGTCTGGTCTAACCATAACCCCTGTTTTGTAGATATGTATGGTGTGTGGTCTCACCGTAGCACCTGTATTTGTGTAGCGTGTAAAACACACAACCACTATGTGCTCACCATGTTTTGTACTTGAAATTACTCAATCCATCAAATATGATTAATAAGGAATGTTCTTACCTGAACAAAATAGTAGGATTAAGAAACCCCCCAACGTGCGAGGGTAAGAAGATCATGATTGGGGTTTTTTTTTTTTTTTTTTAACAAATATCTATATGAAACGAGTCGAGCTCGAGCCGAGTCGAGCTTAAATCGAGTCGAGTTTCGAGTCGAGTCAAGTGACCCAATGGTCGAACTTGACTCGATTTCTGACTCGAGCTCCTAAATGAAGCTTAGCTTGACTTGTTCTACTGAGTCGAGTCAAGCCGAGGCGAGCTTTTTCGAGTGGAGTCGAGTCGATCGAGTTTCTCGAGCTGACTCGGCTCATGACCAGCCTTGATTATTGTAACCATCCAATTAGTGTATTTTCCTCATTGATTCAATGCTTATTGGTTAGAAATGATAGGGCCCACCAGATCATCCACTCAGTAGAATTCTTTGCATCTTAAGGTCTATATGATCCATAGGTGGGTGGGTCAGATCTTTGATTGGGTGGGCCTCAACTTAGATGGTGTGTCCATAACATTTATATAATTAGATGATCTTAAATGATAAGCTAGAAATATACCGTTAAAAAAGATATCACAACAATCCATATTCGGCAAATTAGGTGGCCAGAAACCAACGGCTAGTATCTTTCAATCTAGGTGTTTTTATGAAACCACCATCTACATCGGGCCCCATGTATCACTAACCATGTACCCACCTGTAACGCACCTAGGGCTAACAATCATGTCAAAAAATGCAAGGGATCGGATTAGCTGTTACCCGAGTAATAGCTTAGTGGGTGTGACCCTAACCGTGTGGGGCCCACCTTGATGTATTTTTTGTATATCCACGCCATCCATATATTTTTACATCTTATTTTAGAAGGAGATCCAAAATACAGTCCCTGGTGACATTCCATGTTCTTTATACATTGTGTGCCAGCTGATTAGTGAATAGGATTGATGTTGTAGCCAGGTCACCCAACATCTAAGGCCTACCAACCGGATGGTTCGGATGGCCACTTTACATGGGTCAAGTCATTTTCTTAATGGGGTGTTTATCGATTGATGATGACATGTTTGTATCATTGGGAACAAATCAACTTAAACTTCATTTAAAGGATAAAGGAATCAATTTTAATATAAAAAGATTGTTTTAACCCAAAAGAGCATAGATTATACTTAAAATAATATGAAAGTTCGTCATCCATGACATGATCTCTATTGTATATAGGGTTTTTAGCTGGGGCCTGGGGGTAACTCTTTTCACACAATTAATTTTTCTCAGAGCATGTTGAATGTTTAAAATATTTGACAAGTATTTAGAGATAAAAGTTAAGAACATTTAGGTAATGTGGAGGTATTTTGATACTTAGCAACCAGGGAACAGTATTTTACCCTCTTAGCCCCCTTCAATGGTGTACATTTTACCCATTGTCATTTTAAATATGAGACAATGACATATAAATGCCTATATTTCGGTTGAATTCCAAAACAACGCATACTTTTAAACTCTTTCCTAAAACCTGCTTAAGGTTTACAAATAGGTTAAAAAAAACTACTGATTTTTTACTTTGACTAACGATCGTCACGTGATTCTGTCAATTATCTTCGAAACTGACAAATATACCCTCCTCATCCTTTGCTCCTGCACAAGGGTCACCTATTCCACTCGAAAGGTGGACTACATTGTGGGCCCTACAATGATGCATTAGTTTATCCATGTTGTCCATCCAACATGGATCATGATTTGAGGTCATGAGCCCAAAACTAGAAAAGATCCAAATCTTAGGAGGGTCCCACTAGAGTTAACTGTGACAATTAAATGCCACACTGAAAAAAATGCTAGGGCCTACTATTTTTTTTATTTTATTTTATTTATTTATTTATTTATTATTATTTTTTTTTTGTCATCTAACTTGTTCATTATGTGATGTTGACCTAAATTAAGGGGCCAACTGTAATTCCTTTTTAGCCATCTAAACGTGCTTGGCCCTAAGAAGTTATCAAGGGTAAGCGTTCAATCCCTCATGTTTCCTATGGTATAGTCCACTTGAGATTTGGATTTGCCTCATATTAAGGGCCATACTCCAAAATGGCCTAAAAAATAGATGAACGGTATGGATGTACCACATACATCATGATGAGGCTACAACTGTCAAAACCCGAACGGGAAAGGTGGCGCTCCAGCAAACGCTGATTTTCGTTCCTGCGAAGGCTTTGGCTCGAAATCGGCTTGAGAACCATGGGCGCCAAGTCGGATAGTATGCTTTTATGTACTAACTAAAGTCAGTTACTGTGAATATATGTGGTTTATCCGCACCTAGAAGAATTTTGCTACACCCACGGCTTGCGTACACTGCATGTGCGGCAATCCCAGCCGTGGGTGGGATCCGAATCTCTAGGGGCATAGAAGGCGGTGAGAGCAAGCCTCTCTCCTCTCCACTCTCGCTCCCTCCGAGAATCTATCCAGCCTGGCATGAATCGGAAGTCGGTTTCGTGCGAAAGCCTTTGGAGGCTTTTGGGCGCTGGAACCCAGGTGGGTCCCACAGCTGATGTTTGTGAGAAATCCACCCCGTCCATCCATTTTGTGAGTTCATTTTAAGACGTGAGACAAAAAATGAGCTCCATCCGTGAACCTAGTGGGCCGCACTAAAGGTAAAGGGAGTTAGGAAATTCCTACTGTTGAAATATCCCTGGGTCCTCAATGATGTTTATATGCCTTCTATACCGTCCATAATGTCATTCCTACTGGGATGAACTGAAAACACAAATATTAGCCTGATTCAAAACTTCGACGGCCCCACAAATATTTCAATTATGGACGTCCAATCCTCATGTTTTTGCCCCACTCAAGTCTTGGATCACACTCATTTTTTGTCACACTTCTAAAATGAGATCACAAAACAGATAGATGAGGTGGATCTCTCACAAACATAATGGTGAGCCCCATATAAGCTTCCATCGCAACTCCGTGCCAAAGGCTTTTAGAGGCCTTAGGAAGCTGCAGCGTTGTTCAAATGGGCCCATTGTTCAGTGATCCAAACCATAGATGAGAAGGGCCTCACCATGGATGGCCACACAAAAAAAAAAATACCTTGATTGGAATATGGTACAATGGAATATTTGAGCTTTTATAGCTTGAATATGAATGGTTATCTTTTTTTTTTTTCCTTATCCATATTGTACTTTTATATTGCTGGACAGTTGAGTGAAAAATTGAAGCAAATGAGAATGGAATATTTGAGCTTTTATAGCTTGAATACAAATGGTTTTCTAATTTATTTATTTCTTTCTTAACTATATTGTACTTCTATATTGCTGGACAGTTGAGTCAAAAATTGAAGCACATGAGAGATCAAGTGTACTATAACACTGAAAATTGTGGGAATAATGATTTCCACCGTTGAAACTTTCCTAAGGCCATATTTATTTGTCATTAGACCTGTTCATAATATCACACAGGCACGGATGAACTAAAAAAAAACAAAAAAACAAAAAAACAAAAAAAAACAAAATATCAGCTTGATACAAAGCTTTTAAATGGTAAATGTTCAATCCACGTTATTTACTGTGGTGTGATCCACTTGAACTTCGAATATGATTCATTTTTTATATCAAGCCCTAAAATTATATCGTAAAATGGATGGACGGAGTGGACAACATACTCACAACACAATCAGTTCCTTCCGTATCCACCTTTACCTTTAGTGCGGCCCACTTGGTTCACGGATGCAGCTCATTTTTTATTTCACGTCCTAAAATGAACTCACAAAATTGAATGGACAGGGTGGATTTCTAAAAAACATCAGCCGTGGGACTCACCTGGTCCCATAGCCCCGCACAAAACCGACTTATGATCCTGGCAGGATAGATTCTCAGAGTAGCGAGAGGGGAGAGGAGAGAGACTCGCCCTCTCCGCCTTCTATGCCCCTGGAGATTCGGATCCCACCCACGGGCTGGGACTGCGGCGTACGCAAGCCGTGGGTGTGGCAAAATCCTTCTCATCCACACCGTCCATCCGGTTTTTCCTGCTCATTTTAAGGTTGAGCCCAAAATTAAAGCATATCCAAAGCTCAAGTGGACCATATCACATGAAACAGTAGCAATAATGATTTCCACCGTTGAAACCTTCCTAGGGCCCACACTGATGTTTATAAAAAAATACAACCTTTTCATAAGATAACAAACACATGGATGAATGGAAAACACAAATATCAGCTTGATAAAAAACTTATGGCATCAAAGAAATTTTCAATGGTAGAGGTTCAATTCACACTGTTTCCTGTGGTTTGGTCCACTTGAGCTTTGGAAATGCTTAACTTTTGGTATCAATCCATAAATTATCTGTTAAAATGGATGGATGGAGTGGATAAAATAAATAAATCAGAGTGGCCGCACAGAGTTTAACCAATACGCCAAGGGTAAGGAGTTACTCAGCGGAAGCTGATTGCGTACTGAGAAACTCTGTGGGGCCCACAGTGATTTAAGTATTTTATCCACTCTGTCCATCCATCTTAACAGAAAATTTTAGGTATGGTGCCAAAAAATGAAGCATATCAAAATCTAAAGTGGACCACACCACAAGAAATGTGTGAACTGAATGTATACCATTGAAAAATTCTTGGAGGACACAGAAGTTTTGGATCAAGCTGATATTTGTGTTTTCCCTTCATCCATATCCATGTGATCTTATAAACAGGTTGGATGACAAATAAACATCACTGTAGGGCCTGGGAAGGTTTCAACAGTGGAAATCATTATTCCCACTGTTTCCTGTGGCATGGTCCACTTGAGATTTCGATATGCTTAAATTTTGGGCTCAACCACTAAAATGATCTGGAAAAACATATGGACGAAATAGATAAAGTACATACATTCTAGGTGGGCCCAACTGAGTTTACTCCGCACGATAAGAGCGTGCGGAGTTACTCCGTATGCAATCCGATTCCTTACTCAGCACCGCAATCCGCTTTCCAGGGCGCGGCTTCTGGATCCCAGAGGTGGGTGGGATTCCTCAATGTAGGGCCCACCTTGATGTATATTCCTTATATCCACGCCTTCCTACCGTTTTGACAGCTCATCTTTAGGATACGACCCCAAAAATTAAGCAGATTCATATCTCAGTTGGGCCATACCACAAGGAACAGTGGTGATTGAAAACTTCTAATGGGCCACAAAAGTTATTTTATCAATCTGATATTCGTGTGGGCCTTTCATCCAGTTCTTTGTGACCTTACCAAAAGGTTGGATGCAAATAAACATTTGGGTACCCTGAAGAATTATTTAACGGTGGGGATTCAATCACCACTGTTTCCCGTGATGTGGTCCACCTGAGATTTGAATCTGCCTCATTTTTTGGATCATGCCCTAAAATGAGCTGCAAAAACGTGAGGGCATGAATGTAAGTTACATGAATCATGATGGCCCCACAGTTAGGGATACACCGAAGCCGCCAACGTAACCAGCTATGTGTGTGAGAGAGCATGGAGGTTTTTTTTCTGAATTTTTCTTGGAGGGTAAAAGTGACTTTTAAAAATGCAATACCAGACGCTTAACGGCATGAGATGGTGGGCGTTTTTGTGGCTAACGGCTAAAACCTTAAGCGGGTTTTTGAAAAGAGTTTAAAAGCAAACTTTTATTTGAAATTCAACAAAAACATAGGGCTCGATATGGCATTGCCTCTTAAAATATTGATGTGATTATTCAATACGCCATATCTGCATGTAGCCCACACCCATATAGAAACATGGTTTGCTAGAATATTCAGGCGTAATGCCATGGATATTAGGACTATAGCATTTGGCTATAAGGCCATTTTTCAATGATGCAAGCCATTTATGTACAGGTCTCACCTTATAAGTGATATATAGACAAAAAGTAAAATCTCTTAAATGTGGCTATATTATTCTTTTGGTCATTTGACTCCTTTTCTTTAAATTTGAACATTTTTATAACATTTTAACAATTAAATGGATGAAATACTTCAATCTAAAAGTTATTATGAACATGGAAAATGTCAGTCCCTTGTCCACAAGTGTCTTTCAGACGGTTTAGATGTCCAGTATGGTTAAGTCATTTTCATTGTGGGGTGGCTATTGATTAAGGAAAACATGTTTGTTTTGTAGGGAACAAATCAATTCAAATAAAATACTATTTTTTAATTTAAAAAAGAGCATGGGTGATTCTAAAATAAGATGAAAAGTGACATAATTTGTAGGGAAAGATCCCCCAGATCAAGGGTGAGGATTGAGCACATTCCTGCGAGAAAAAGATTGAAAAAGATTCAGGAAAAAAGGTTGGAGAAAATCAGTAAAATTTGAATCCCTGCAGAATCACTCATATTGTGATCAACGGTCCAGAGTGTATAGAGGTTGGATTTGTATCAAAGTTAGAAATTTGGTAGAAAACTTCCTCCTCTACATGATAGATGGTTTAGATTGTCCAAAATTACTCCAGCATTTGGTGAGAAAATCAGAACATTTAAGGTATTTTTAGATTCTGCGCAAGCGAAATCTTTCAGGACTGTCCATCTTCCTTCAACTGGTACGATCAATCCACACATCCGATGGATATGAAATTTTATGGTTTCACAGAATTGATGTACTCTACAAGATGGTCGGATTAAATTCTTCATATCAGTAGTGGTGGGCCACCTAGACCATTTCCCAAGTTAAAATCGGTGGAATTCGAAACTTTCTAGACAATTCATACTATTTCAGATGCCATGGTAAATCCGTAACTTGGATCGACATGAAACCTCTTAGATTTTTTTGGCGTCAAGCTGATCTTCGACATGGATAGAACGGATTTTCAAAAGTAATCAAGGTAGGCCCCATGAATTGATCCAAAAAGTGCAAAACATGAACAACTTTTCTGTTTCTATTTTCTGCTCCCAAAACTCTAAAACGGAAACTCCTTGTGTTTCCTATTCTGTTGGAAAACTAAAATCGGACAACCTCTTGTTTATTTTCTTCCTTAGAACTCTTTCTATTACGTCATTAGGGCTTCTTTAAGATGCTTAGCATATTTAAACTCTTTTAAATTTGTTATTATGTAGACATTATTTAATTTTAAGAAATTTCTTTTGAGTTTATACTCTGTTTGTTCGTGTTCTTTGAGTACCCCTTGAGAAATCAAGGAAGATCGGTTGAGGATTCCCGATAGGTCCATGGATTCGAATCAGTTATCTGTGGGAGAGATGGTGATCGATCTCACACCCCGCCTTAGCTACATTAATTGATATCATAACAAGGAACAAACTCAGGATGATAGCTTTTAGTGGTGGCTACGGTAAAAATCCTGTGGACGGTGCTATAGAGATTTTAGCGGATGATAGAACTTTCCATCTTTCAGCGGAAGACTCATCAAACTATGTAAGAACTGCAGGATAAGTTCAACCGCATAAACAAGAAACTAGATCGGTCCTACAAGAGGATGATAAAACTTTCCATCTTCAATAGCCATAACCGCATCGATGAATGACTCGCTGAGGTCGAATATTACTTCGACTACATGCAAATTTCTGAAAAAAGAAAAATCTCAATCGCAACAGTTCACTTAGATGGAGATATTTGGGATTGGTGGATTGAAGATATTCAGATGCGTTGGAAGCAAGAAGGAAAACCACCCATTTGCTCGTGGCAGTGGATGAAACGACGATTGCTGGCCCGTTTTCTAGTCGACGATGAAGTTCTAAAGGAGACAGAGTTGCCACAGGTCTCCTGTCCTGTCAACGTACTAGATATTATTCAAGCAGACGCAGGAGAACCTTTTGAGGCTTTTGAAATGGAGGTCAGTCATGCAGACACGGGAGTCCCTCTCGAAGCTTTTGAAGTAGAGGGGCAATCTTCTATGTTTGCCCAGGATTACGTCGAAGAACCTACTATGGATCTGTTGGCGTCGAAACAATGGAAGGGAAAGATGAAACTCTAGGATAAATTGCGAAACATGTATAAAAGAAAATCTATGTCAAATAAGATATTTTTCCAATGACAGTTATATAACTTGAAGATGAAGGAAGAGTTCTCCTACAAGAACACTTGAATGGGTTAATACCATGATTAGTAAATTATTGATGGTTAATGTGAAGATCGACAATAAAAAAAAGTCGCACTCTTACTTTGTTTGATTACAAGTTTATGAGATGGAACCTCAACAACGGTCTAGATCTCAACATGGAGTTAATTGTGTCCACGTTACTTATTGAAAAGTCGCATAGAAAAACACAGAAGGGATCTTCTGGTAATGCTATAATCGTCAAAGGAAAATCCACTGAGAAAGATACCGATGTAAGAGATCAGACGATATCCAAGTCGAAAAGACACAAAATAGAAAAGTATTGAAATTGCAGAAAAAATAACCACTTGCACAAACTATAAACTCAAAAAAGTAAATAAGAAAAATTATAAACCCAGTTTCCATGATCGAGCATCAAATTGAAAGAAAAAAAACCTAGTTGAGAAAGATGATTCAGTCGAGGACGGAAAAGTGGCATTGGTAGTAATTACATGAGAGAATTTTAATCGTCTATGGATCATGGATTTTGGCGTTTCGTTTCATATTATGACACAAAGTTGTTTTTACACATCGGTTATATGCTTGAGACACTTTACATGGATGATAATAACACATGTAAAACTGTGACATTTGGAGATATCAGAATTACTATATTTGTTAGTCTCACAAATAGTTTTGAGTGTGCGACACTTATCAGGTTGATAGAAGAATCTTCTATCATTATGAAAGTATTATAAAGATGGTTACAAATTCTCTGGTGAAAAGAGTCGATTGATAGTTGCGAAGTGAGAGTTAATGGGTAATTTATATTAGTTGATCGAAGATTGCTAATGCAGTTATGGGCTCTACCATATATAATCTGACATATATAGGCGGTTGGACCACATGAGCAAGCAAATGTTAAATGTATTTTGATATAATTAAAATTTACTTCCTAATTTAAAATTTATTAACTTATATTTTTGTCACTAATATTTATTTAGAAAGCTCTATAAAACTCATTTTTACTCAAAATACATTAGACTTAAGTCATTTACCTAGGACTTAGACCTTTCGAGGTTTAGTTTTCTATTTGAATCGAACAAGAATACCTAATCTACATGTGAGTCCATGATTAGTTTACCCAGGCCATTGATATTCCACCATGGATAGGCCTGCACACGGGTCGGGTTAGGGTCGGGTTGGGCCCAACCCTGGACCGAACCTAAATATATTTAAAGGTCCAGGTTTCGGTCCGGGTCGTGACCAGGTTGAGCTGACCCAACCCTAACCCTACCCTACTTGTAAAAGGGTCAACCCTAACCCTACCCTACCCTATATGTTAAACTAGGTCGGGTCGGGTCGGGTCGGGTTAGGACTATATTTCTATGGTGTGGTCCACCTAAGATTTGAGTCAGCTTCATTTTTGGTATCATATGCTAAAATGATCTTTCAAAATAGTTGGATGGTGTGGATTTAAGACACATAATCAGGGGCCACCTACCTTGGTGGATCCTGGATGTCACCTAATATGCTCTCTGTGAGTGTGAGATGAGCGTAGCTTGGGTGAGAGTCGGTGAGACCCGAAACCAGCCATGTGGGTGAGACCCTAACCATGAGGCTCACCTCGATGTATATATTGTAAATCCATGCTGTCCATCTACATTTCCAGATTATTATAGGACAGTCTAAAAAAAGAAGCAGATAAAAGCATTAGGTAGACCACACCACAAAAATCAGTGGTCATTGAACTCCCACCATTAAAAGATTCTAGAGTCCACCCTAATGTTTATTGACCATTCAACCTATTGATAATGCTAAATAAATATTTTTAAAAGAAATAAACTAGTATAAATGGGGCGGTTCGGGTCGGGTGGAACGGGTCGGGTATACACGGGTAGGGGTATGGGTCGAGTCGAGTGGGTTTGGCATGTACCCTAAACCGTACCTAAATTAAAAATGGTCCAGCCGCATTTACTCGAGACCGGACTGTTTTCTCTATCGGGACGGGACGGATCGGGTTACTAACGGGTCGGGTCGAGCGGGTTGGGCGGGTTAACGGGGCAGATGTGCAGCCCTAACCATGGATGAATGACGAGCCAATGCCCAATCCCAAATCGAAAGACCCTGACTATCAATTCTCATCTTTTCTCCATTGAATGTGGACTGTTGGGGCATTTCTTCCTAACCATGTATTTACATGCTAGCAATGGAAAGGGTTAGAGTTAACCAAATGAAGATTTGTTGACGTATTGTTCATGTACAAAGGGGGCCAACGGATGAATGGATTGGATAAAGAAACCACGGCCCCACGTTTACAGGCTGTTTGAAACAAAAAAGGAAACTCGGCCTATAAACTTTTCAGATGCAAGTCAGGCTTTAATAGTTAGGAACAAACGCACAAGTAAGGCTGTCAATTCGTCAGGCAAGGATCAGGTAAAATGGAATTTTTTTTATATATAAGACAGGCCCAGAATTTGAAAATCGGGCCAAAGCCAAACCCAGGTTCGGCCCCTTGACAGTCCTATTCATAGGCACATATAAGAAATGGGTCAGGAGCATGGTTACCCAAACTCCATTTTGAATTATGCATTTTTTGGTTTAAAAAAAAAATGGTTGAATTGATTATACCTTTAAAACTTTACATATTAAAAAATAAGGAAAAACTCTTTCTTTCTTTCTTTCTTTCTTTTTTTTTTTGGGGGGGGGGGGGGGGACCAAATGGAATATATTCATCTTTTCTGAAGAAGAAAAAAACATGGTTTATTAAAAAAAGCTTTTGTGGGAAATTTAAAAACCAAGGAAAGGTTGTTGTCATCCATTGATAGAACTGAGAAAAGTGGTGGGGTATTCATCCTTAGGAGCATAGAAGAGAGTACAACTCGAGGATCATCGGGCACCCAACCAAACTGGGTCAGGTGACCGAAACTATCTTAGATGTGGTAGTTGGTTTCTGAATTGTTTCGGACATGTTCAAGCGACCGATAGATTGGTGATTGGGCGGCCGAGGCCTAGATCAGGCAACCGACAGTGTGAGTTCGGGTGGCCAAAACTAGACAGTTTTCTCAGTTTGCTCTCTAAATAGTTTTGGGCCATTATCAGGCGCCCGACAATGTCGAGTCGGGCAACCGACGACCGCGCGAACTACATTACACAATTTTGTGTTTTGGCTCTAACTCTTGCGAAATGATGTATGATCACTTCCTAATCAAGATTATGGTATTGCAACAGAGATTCCACGCCCTAAAAGAGTGAGAGAGAGAAAAAGAAGAAGAGTTTGAGGAAAAGAGAGAGAGAGAGAGAGAGAGAGAGAGAGAGAGAGAGAGGAAGATTAAAGGTAGTGAGATCCGGGTTTGCGACTATTCATCCACGTCGTCGGTTCATCCTTAAGTTCTTCGTAGTCCTCAAATCAGTGAGATCTCTCCTTTGTCTATATCTTTTATTGTAACCCGCACATTAGGGTGAAGTTTGATTGAATCCAAATGAGTGAAGATACATTCATGTACATGTATACTTTTTTTTTTTTTTAATTCCTTGTCTAATCAGAACTCTATTACCCTCGAAGAAGGCATCTGATCCATCTGATAGGATGAACTTTTCTTGCTGCAGTGGGGTCATTACTTTTTCTTTAATTTTTTATTATTTATAAATTTTTTGGTCGATTTATGGGTTGTATCAGTAGATGGTTAAAGAGTGTTTTGAGATTTACCCACTTCATGAATAGCCTATTTCTTCACCAGGTTTCCATATGTATGATCGTGGACTATTTCAAACCTCTAGGAGATCATGAAAGACATCATCCAATGGTTGAGTCTCAAGCTAACGGTCTAGATTTAAGGGTTGCAATGGGCTTGGTCATGACTGATAGGGAGGCTGAAATAGGCCCATTTGTTAATCAAGCCTGAACTTTTGACATTGCACAGCCGTTAATCGTGTCGGATATGCAGGCCTGACCATTAACGGTCTCAAGTAGAATTATAATGGGCTAAGATTGGTCCTAAATAGAAATAAGGCCCCCATCATAATCATTTTTAATTGGGCCTGAAATTCAAAGCCAGGCCCAATCCTAGCCAAGTTATGCCGTCCATCTTACATCCTACGGTGAACTAGCTACTTGTACAAGCCGGACCATGGGTACAAAACGTGTTTCATGGGCTACCATGCAAAAAATCGCATCAATGGGATGATTCTAACCGTCCAATAATGACCTTCAAAATGGACGGTTAAGATTGTTTAATAAAAATTTGATCTATTTGTTTGTTGGGCTCATGAAGGAATTATTTATGATTCTAAATTATATTCCAGGCAATTCTATTCATCACATCCATGGTTTCTGAAATGTAAGTCTATAAAAATGTGATTATTTTTTCATGGCTGCCTATGAAATGTGTAATTTGACTTAATGGACAGTCCAGATTGGTGGATTGGACTGTCCTAGTTTTCTCATACAACAAGGAGCACTATAACTTATAGTGCCATAAGAGGACAGTACACTTTGAAATTTTAGGCCCTTCCAATAACATACAATATGCTAAAATCCTTTATTTGCAGATTTATTTATTTAATTCGTTTGCTAATCCACACACATGTATAGCACTTGAGTACGCCAAAGTGGCACACGCTGGCAAGATCCAAGCTGTCAATCAGTGGGGCTAAACAGTGTAGATCACTGAGCTGAAAATCAAGCTCGTCCGCGCATCAGGTGGGTCACAATGTGTTTAAAAAAATGGTTTTCTAATGAAGTCTCTGGTGACTGTCCATTTTCTTTATACACTGTGTCCCAGCTGATTAGTGAATAGGGCTGGTGTTCTAGCCAGGGCAACCACACATCAAGGTCCGCCAAGTGGATGGTTCGGATGTCCATTTTATGTGGGTCATGTCATTTTCATAATGGGGTGATTATTGATTGATTGATGACACGTTTGTGCTGTTGGGAACAAAACAAGTTGAGTACATTTTGGGAAAGGATAAAAAAAATCAATTTTAATAAGAAAATCATTGTTTTTAACTTATAAGAGCATAGATTATTCTAAAATAATATGAAAGTTCATTATCCCTGACATGATATCTGGTGTCCAATGGGTGATTGGCCAAAGGCAATTATTCTCACACAACTATTTTTTTTTTTTTTGTAAGAGTCATCGACCTCAAGTATTAAAGGGTATGCAGAGGGATTAGAAGTAAAAATAAAAATATTTAGGTACTTTGAAGGTATTTGGGTACTTAACAACTAGTGATTGACATTTTATCTGTTAGTCCCATTAATGGTGTTCATTCTACCCGTTGTCATTTTAAAATGTTCTTCTGGCCATTACAAATGCAATAATTGCATATAGCCCACACCCACACACAAGCGTCTCACCTTATGTGGTGCACATCTGAAAACAGGATCATTCCGATCATCATCATACTCTTTTTTTTTTTGAATATTTTTTATAATATTTAAATAATCAAAGAGTTGAAATACTTCATCTAAAAGTTATTATGGGTCACCCACCCACAATTAGGTCCTCATATATATTGTTTTTATCGTTGTAAAGGAGCTATATTCAATGGTTGATGTCTCTACTTATCCTATCAATTGTCATTCTCTAAGTATAATATCATACAACCCCCTTTTACATCCCTCCGCCCATGTGTGTCTTTCCAAAGGTTCAAATGTCTAGTAATGTTAAGTCATTTTCATTGTGGGGGTGGTTATTGATTAATAGTAACATGGTTGTTTTGTAGGGAACGAATCAACTTAAATAAAATACTTTTTTTTTTTTTTGCTTAAAAAGTGCATGGGTTATTCTTGAAATAAGATGAAAATGACATTATTGTATTTAGTTACATACTAATCTATATATTATTCCGTCAATCCAATAGAAGGCTATGGTTTATACATTAAATAGGTTGCACTTAAGAAGGGATGGCTTAATGATTTGCTCAAAATATTTCAATATAATTTAAATGTGGAGCTTTAAAGGCCACTAAAGACCATTGGAAAGGTATGTCCATCACATATTGAACATAACAAAAAAATAACCATAATTGTGTTGAGGCGGTAGGTGCCTCACGTCTTGAGGCATGCATGTGAAGGACGTTTCCTATTAGTAGGAAACAACTCCTCTTCCTCTTTGCATATGTATATTCGTACATACATACTGTAAAGCCTAGTTTCTTTAGGCTTTTGTATGTGCCCTCCTATGATATATGTTATCTATATCAAGGGAACATGTGTAGAGAGTGAGTGTATTTTTTTTTATATTCTTTGTTTGGAGAGTTATTATATAAGAGTGGGAGAAATGTAAGCCTTGTATCTTTTATTTCTCATCTCTGTCAAGAAAAAAGTTTCGTATCATTGCCCTATAAATGTAGGTATATTGTCGAACTACCTAAACCTATATGCCTCTTGTCTTTTGTTTTTTCTTTGGTTTTTGACTTTTTGTTTGACTCTTTTTTTTCTTTTTTGTAGTTTTACATTACTTGCATTGGTCATGTGTAGTTGCTTTAACAATAGGTGGTATCAAAACCAAAGGTTGAGAAACCTTTTAACATAAGATCGATATCAACATTTGTGTTTTGATTGTGTTTTAGATGATTGGATCAATTAGTTCTATCAAATTCAAAGTGGTGAAGTTCAATGAATTTAATTACACATTATGGAAACTAAAGATGAATACAGTGTTGGTGAAGGAAGGTTGTGCAATTGCGATAGAAAGAAACGGAAAAAAAAAATAATAAAGATGAAAAATTGTCTATTTAATGAAAAAATTGAACTCCTAAATATCTTATTGGGAGTTTACCTTCATCCATTCCAAAGATAGATTTAATTTCATTCTTACAGGTGCAGGAACCAGAGATGACAAGGACACTCTTCTGGATATTAACTTCAAGTCCCGAATTTTCATGAAAGTTATGAAAGAAGTTATGCAAATTATAAGCAGAGTGAGGGTCTCCACTGGAAAAAATCATTAAGTCATCAGCGAAAAGAAGATGGGAGACGAAAATGGTCCTAGCTTTGAAGGGAGTATGAATTAAATCATTATCATAGAATTTGTCCATTAAAGCTGAGAACATCTCCATGACAATCGTAAAGAAGATAGGAGATAGCAGGTCTCCCTACCTAATACCTCTATCACTCTTAAAATAACCACAAGCCTCCTCGTTTAAGATAATCGAGAAAGAGGTGGTGGAGATAGCTGCTTGGATCCAACTAATCCAAATGTCAGGAAAGTTAAAAATGCAGAGCACTTCAATGATAAAGTCCCACCTTATAGAGTCAGAAGCCCTCTTGAGATCAATCTTAGCACACAATCTAGGCGGACCTTCATCAAGGTGAATACCTCGGATAAGGTCATGGCTAAATAGGATATTATTCGAGATATTACAACCTGGAATGAAGGCAAATTGAGTTTAGCTAATAATGGAGGGCATAATAGGTTTCAATCTATTGACCATGGTACGGGATATAATTTTATAGATCTCATTGGTTAAGGAGATAGGCCCGAAATCATTAGGAGTTTCAATATTGTCCAATTTAGGAACCAGCGCCAACAAGGTATTGTTAAGTTGTTTAAGCATTTTTTACTGAATTAAAAAAGCTAATGATTATAGCACAGATGTTTTTCCCAATAATGGGCCAACAGGTCTTATAAAAGTGAGCATTAAAACCATCGGAGCCTGAGGCTTTATTGGGACTAGCAGATTTGATAGCTACTTGAATTTCCTGAATAGAGACAGGTTAATTTAATGAGTTGTTATAGACATCTTTTGATTAATACCAAATAAACTTTGAGTTTTTACTCTTTTCTGCTCGTGGATTCGAGTTTTTCCTTTATGGATTCAAAGAAGTTCGGTTGAGGAGTCTCGGAAGCTCCGTGGATTCGAAGTAGTTATCCATGAGATAAACGGTTATCAATCTCACCACATCTACACCTGTGACAACTCAAGAAAGAAAAAAAAATTAACTTGATTTTAACGATCAAGTATCAAATTCAAAAAAAATTTAATGAAACCTAACTAGTTGAGAAAGGCAATTCTTCTAAGGATGAGAAAGTTTTATCGTTAATAATTATATGAGAGAATTCAAACCATCAATAGATCTTGGATTTAGGTGCTTCATTCCCCATGAAACAACACGAAGATTATTTTTATATATCGGTTGTGCTGACAATATAGTTTACATGGGTGATAATAGCACATGTAAAATTGTAGAGATTGGAGATGCCGGAATTACTATGTTTGATAATATCATCTATATAGTTTTGGGTATGTTATATATAGTTGTGAAAGAGTCTACTGTCATTACAAAAGTTTGATGAAGATGACTATAAATTTTTTTGTAAAAAGAACGTTAATAGTTGCAAATGGAGAGTTATTGGACGATTTATATTAATTGATCGAAGATACTATAGTTAACGATGATATTGTTGCTAATGTTGTGACAGACCCTATTACAATCTAGAATAGGCGATTCGGCCACATGATCAGCAAACAAAGATTGAATGTACTTTTTATCGAAATTTACTTTGTGGTTTGAGATTTATTAATTTATATTTTTATAAAGATTATTTATTTGGAAAGATTTATAGACTTCGTTTTTTCTATTCCAATACTAAAGATAAAGATGATTTAATTAATCTAATTCATTCTGATATTAAGATTCTCTTACTAAATTCTTAGGAGGTTCGAAGAATCTTATTTCTTTTATTGACGCTTTCTCTAAGAATGTATGATTTAATATGCTCAACAAAAAGAGTGATGTTTTTACTTGTTTCATCAAATTTAAAGCATTGATCAATAATTAAAAGGAAAAAAAAAAATTAAATGTCCAAGAATTGACAATAAAGTAAAGTATACCTCAAAAAAAAAAATAAAAGGATTTATGCAATGAGCATGGAATTAAGAAGTACTAAACGGTCTATGGTACTCCACGATGGAAAAAAGTCATTGAATGTATGAATCATATGCTTATAGATCGTGTTAGGAGCATGTTGAGTTCCACTAGGCTTGATTAGCGGTACTGTTTTGGACGAAAGCAGTTAACACGATCTTCTTCTTTTTTCTTTTCTTTTTTTTTTTTTTTTTGTTTTTTTAGTCACGCAACACACCCACCCTGTTAGTTGGGCAATGCACCCACTCGGTTGGTCACACGATGCACACACTCGCTAGTGGGTTAGCGTGTCTCTTTAGTATTTTGAACCTGAGACCAGCTGTTAAAATGCCTTGGAGTCTTCCAAATGGGCTAGGAAGCGAGACATGCACTAAGCAGTTAACATGACTTATTATTTCGTAAATCATTCTCTTATGACTATGCTAGATTACAAGATCCCTTAGAGGTATATCTGGAGAAAAAACTGTTAATTATTCATTCATTTGTACTTTTAATTATAACATTTGTTAGTGAATTACCAAATAGTAAAGGAATAAGCTAGATGCGAGGTCAAAAAAATATTTTTTTCTTATATATATAGATGGAAGAAAATGGTTAGCTAAGATATTTTTAACAAAAATTGATGTAAAAAGACAGAATTGTCAAGCTTAGAGTCGTAAAAGATAATTAAATTAAAATCTTTAAACAATTTTCTAAATCAACCTATTAATTGAAAGGATTAACAAGTTTATGATATTGTTAAAGATAAAGTTCATAAAATACATGTGTATGAAATATCGAGTATCGTAACTCAAAGTGATCAAGGTCGAAAAAAAGAAGCACAAAACCTTCTATTTAACTTAAGAATTATGTTATAACTAATGTTTGAATAATAAAATAATGTGAGCATACCGAAAGGCATGTGCAGCTATATAGATGCTAGCCAGTTGAGAGCGTTCATAGAAAATATAGATATAAATATTCTGTGTGTGTATATATATATATATATATATATATATATATATATATATAAAAGGACTACAGAATTGGTTGAATTGTCAAAAGGACAGAAATATATGGGCTATAGATGTGTTTATAGCTTAATAATTAAAGATATTAACAAAAACGTTGAAAAACACAATGCTCAATTGATGGTTATGTTTAGAAAACAATATTGACTTCAATGAAATCTTCTCTTTAGTTATCAGATTAATGGTGCCTAAACGATCTTGAACATGCATGATCATCTCTTCAAAATGATAGGTGGTATATGATCTTCCTCTAGGTATTGACTTCAATAATATATTATTGGCCATTATCTGTACTATGTTGAGCATGACAATGGTTCTTAAACCGACTTGAACATGTCAGTGATCATCCCATCATAATCTTATCTAGGCCATGGAACCCACAAGCGTTGACATTTTTTTTAATACACGCTCACACCACCCACACACATCACAATGGGCCTTAGAACCCAGGACCTTTGTGTTGAAACTCTTATTAGTCTACCACTGTGCCATGAGTAATGACCCCCCGGCTGTGGGCATGATTGCATGCATGCATTTCCCTTATTCCCAGCAACATCTCATATGTGTGGACCATCAAGCTGTGGAAATGCTAGCCATCACCACCATGATCAACCGGGCACAAAAATCAGGTCGATTGACCTCATCAGATTGGCCACACCTGTATGCGAAGTTAGACCATTGGCTGTCCATTGATTTTGATGGTGCAACACACTTGATCAGTAGATCAGCCTTATTTTCAACCCAGACGATCTTCATTGTGGGGGCCACCATTTGCACTGCTAGGATGTCCTACACATGTGACACATTCCCGGTTCACATACAATGGTCACTCGCTTCCCAAACACACGATCATCCAAACACGTATGTTTCTCAAGGAGAAACAGTATTTCAACATCATGCTCTAAAAATAAGAAATCTCAACCATGAATTAAAAAATCATGATTTTAAAAGGTTGGATCATGACATCACATACCATATATAATTCATACATGGTGTACTCTAGTGAGGACGGATCCAATACAAATGCTTCTAGGGTATAGGTTAACCTACACTGATATGTGGGCCCACCGTGATCTTTCTATAACATCTAATACGTCCATCATGTGCTCCTCCTCATGTTCTCATAGGCAGCCAAAATTAAGGTGAGCCGGACCATAGATAATCATGCCTAAAGCCTCTAAAATCGCATGGTGTGGCCACCTGTCTTGTAATAGCCTGAGGCTTGGGACGTCCATTCATCGTTGTGGGGACTCATCTTATGAACGGATTGCATGGCATATATGAGATATCATGGACCCATATACAATTTAAAAATTTAACGCTGCACATCCACATCACAACTATTCCCCCTGGTGTGGCCCACCTGAACTTCTGATAGGCATGATTTTCGAGCTCCAAGGATAAAATGAAGGTTTGAACATGATGAACGGATTGGATTTCATGCACGCATAAGTATGGACAGCAAATATTGTATTGTAGGTGAAAGCTTAACCTCAGAAACTTTGTAGAGAATCCAGGTTCCCTGCACAACCCCAAGCTCCCTCTCCAGCCTCCACACGCAGCACACATGCCAACCTGCTAAGTCTGCAGGTCATCTGGGTAGTGAATCAGGTGGCCTCCTCTACGAATATGACTAGACACGAAAATCATGTTGGTCCACCCATATGAGAAAAGATGAGACAGTTTAAACCGCTCGAATTCAACATACAAACGTGACACACCTGATGAGTTGAGCCGCTTGATTCTCCACGTATGACTATCATCATGGTGGGTGTGACCTCACCAACCACTTGGATGTCCCACGGAATTCCCAGGTTGGCACGTTTGCTGCATGTGGAGGGGGTCGCATGTGTGTGCGAATCTAAAGAATGGTCTTTGAGATTGATATCTAACACCCATTTGATTGATTGACATACACACATTTTTCATTGTTTTTAAACAGAAACAACAAAAATTTGTACCATTTCTATTCCAAATATGGAAAATGGGCTGCCATGAAAATTTAAATTCATATTTCATGGGCTGCCATGAAAATTACGCTAATGAAAAAAAAAATATTAACCATTTGATCAATGGCTCTATATATGGACGGTCCAAATTATTTAAATAAAATAGGTCTAATTAAGGATTGTATCCATCTATTTGTTAGTGGCCATCTTCAATTGCCTATGATTCTAAAGATCTACTTAGGATGGGCATTCTTAACAAACCCATCCATGGCTTGGGAAAAGGATGGCTACAGAAAATAAGGACAAATCATAGAAGTAATGACCATTCGATCAGTGTGATTTTTGCATGGCAGCCCATGAAATGTGTTCTGAAGTTAATGGACAGTTCAGATCTGTCGATTTGACTGTCCAAGTGAATCGATGCAAATATGAGCACTACAACTTTCATAGTGCTCTAGAGCACTGGAACATTTCTCTCAAAATAGTTTCGCTAAGATATTATTCTTATCATTAAGCTTGTGAATTCAATGGAATCCAAGTCAGTGTTATCCCGTTTTGGCTAGCTAGACAAGCGTGATAGTTCACCACCATTTTAAAATGGTGGTGGCGCACATCTACGATGGAGCGTACTCTAAAACCACACCGATCAAGAAATCCTAACCATCAAATCGATGGCCATGAAATGGATGGACGAAAAATCATATGGTTACTGTCATCTTTTCGGTGTAATTTTTGGATGGTGCTCCATGTACAATTGGGGCAACGATACGAATGGTATGGATGGCCATACAACTATGCCATGTGTACGGTTGAAGAGTTACCACCATTTAAAAAAAAATCCTCCCACTATTGTTCCGAATGGTCCCAGATTTTGAAATCAATACCCCACTTGTAGTATTAAAAGTCATCTTATCCTATGAAAAAGAAGATAAAATGATTTTCATGAGATCTGCCTCCCGTTGCTAGGTAGAGAAATGGTATCGTGATTGACGGTTCATAGAAGTTCTATGAAGTGCTCGCTGTCCACCATGACAAACATGTAGGTGATCATGACTGCTAATCTAGTGCGCCAATATCTAGATGGAACATAAGTGATTGAACATCTCTGATCATCAGATTGTTTTTTAGTTTTGCCAGTTGAATGTGGGCCGTTCATCATTTATTGAATTCTGTACCTTTTTAAAGCCGATGATCAGATGGCTAGGAATGTCCATTCAGCTTGACTTCGCTCATCCACTTGATCCACCGAATCAACAGTTTTGCTTCTGAACATGTACGCACAACACTTGGACGGTGGAGATGTTGAGTTACTATAGACCACCATGAACAAGTGGGTCAACTCATCAGATGGTCCACTGCCATATGTTGAATATAGACCACTCATCATCGTAATTTTTCGCAATCGTCTTTCAATCCCATAAAACACGACGTCCCCACCTTAGGAGTGGACTGGATGTTGTAGGACTCGAATCCTCTACAACCTGTGTAGGACACCATCCGAGCTTTGTGAGCCCACATGGTTTTTGTGTGGGTGGGTGTGTGAAATCCACTCCGTCCATCAGTTTCAACATTTCATGTTATGAGCTGTATCTCAAAATCAGACCGATCTAAAACTCAGGTGGGCCACATCACAGTGAATAGCATGGATGAGGATGCCCACCATAGAGGCCTTCTTGGGGCCACTCTGTAATTTATATGCTATCCAACCCGGTCATGAGGAAGGCCCCACCAGTATGAAGACCTTAACGAATGAATTTAGAGGGTTTAGGCATGATTTTGAATTGTTTCCATGGTGCACCCCACCTGACTTTTGGATGGTGCTGATTTTGGTGACGTACAGTGAAATGAGGTGTCACAAACAACGGATGGACGGTGTGGATTTTATACACAAATCACGGCGGGACCCACCGAGCTTGTGTCTTGCACGCGCTTCCTTTCTACAACAGGTGTTGCATGGCATTCCACCGAGCTCAGGTGTTGCACACGCGTATTTCCTGCCGGCTTCAACAGTTGTTGTAGGAGGGCCATGTAACAGAAAAGCTCTGTGGACCCACCGTGATGTGTGTGAGACATCCACTCTGTCCATCTTTTGTGGACAATTCATGTTAGAGCATGTACCAAAAATAAGACCAATCGAAAACTCAAGTGTGCCACACTGCAGGGAAACATACGGATGTGGACGCCTAACATTGAAACCTTCCCATGAAACACCAAAGGTTTGGATCAGGCTGATATTTGTTTATTCCCATATTCCTGAAGTAACTCACATTATGAACAGGTCGGATGGCATATAGACATCACCATGGCCTCTAGGAAGGTTCCAGTGATGGTCATCCCTATCCCCACTGTTCCTTGTGGTATGGCCCACTTGAGTTTTGGGTTGGGCTGAATTTTTGGTTCACTTCCTAAAATGACCCATCTCAACTGATCGAAGGTGTGGATGTCATACAGACATCACGGTGGGCCCCACAGAGCTTTTTGTTTCACGGGCTCTTACAACACTAGTAAGTAAGATATTTGATGCATGTACCACGTAAGGTCACCATCAATAAAAGATATTTGTCTCTGTGTCTGTGGTTGCCGTTGATCTGAACCCCATCTTCAACTAATAAAAAAATGGGCCAACGTAATCAAACGGATATAAAGAAGGAAGATTCAAGAGCAAAAACGAGAAGTTTAGGTAGGTTGGATACTGTTACATGGTCATACGCTCTTCTAAATAATATCCACTTTCAGGGGTACCCTACCTTTCTCTTTGGCTTTTTTTTTTTTTTTTTTTTTTTTTTTTTTTTTTTTTTTTGTGTGTGTTCCTTCAACTTGCACCACAAGATTAATATGTGGGGGCCCACCTCATCAGCCCATTCGGCACCTTCCTGGAAGTCTGACAGGGTCCTTACTAGGACCCCTAGTTAGGAATGATCCAATCCAAATACCTTTTACGTTGATTTTGGCATGGGTGATGCTAATCCAACGGTTGACCAGTTCGTTAAACAGCATGGTCGATCACCTGACCGTTGGATCGTCCTGATTTCTACGGCGACCCATTTTCATGGTGGGGTGACGTTGATGGACGGATTAGATGGCATGGATACAATACGGTTAGCCGGAGATGAAAAGTGTCGTCGAACAGAGGACGGGCCTCTCGGTTAACGGGGAGTTATTTTATACACTGGTGGTGCATGATGGTTGATGCACTGGAAATCAGAACGTGTGGTATACGTTAACTCAAATAAAACCGTCCAAATCATAGAAACGAATTTAGATGTGTCATCACTGAAAATTCAGATTGATTGATTAATTTTAATCTCTGATTAATTGGCCTTTTGTTTGTTAAATTCAAACCGTTGACTACTAATTTTCATCTTGGTCGTTCGTTTAATGTCCATTAATCAGCCAATTAGAAAGTTATGTCAGCGTAATTTTTGGTTCAAGAACCATCTAAATTGGTATGGACGATTTGGAAAGCTCATGGTGAGGAAAATATATGCCACGCTCCCAACTTCTTAGTGCCTGCGTATCAACAAGCAAACTACCCGAGTATCAAGGTTATTCTGGTAAGTTAATGTCATGGCGGAAGCGGATTGAGACCTTAGTAAGCTCTGTGGGGTCCACTGAGATTTATGTATTTTAACCACTCTATCCATCCATTTTAAAAGATAATTTTAGGGCTTGAACCCAAAAATGAAGTTTATATAAATCTCCAGTGGACCCCACCACAGTAAACAGTGTGAATCTACCATTGACAATTTTGTGGGGGCCACAGAAGTTTTGGATCAAAATGATTTTTTTTCCCTTCATCCATATCTTTTCGATATTATGAACAGGTTGGATGACAAATAAATATCACTGTGGGCCCTATAACGGTTCTAACGGTGAAAATCATTATTCCCACTATTTCTTGTGTTATGGTCCACTTAAGCTTTGGATATGATTCAATTTTGATTTCTAACACTGAAAGCATATTTACAAACGGATGTGCGGCGTGGATAAAACACAGACATTCATGGGCCCAATAGAGTTTACTCAGTACGGTAAAAGCCTAACCGCAGTACGCAATCCGATTTATTGTAAAACTGTCCAACAAATTAACTAGCTAGGGCTGAAAGTCGGGCGGGTTGGGTCAGCCCTAACTCAACCCAAGGTTCCTGTACCTCAGCCCAAATCCAACCCAACTAGGGCTGGAAGTCAGGCGGTTTGAGTCGGGTTGGTGCTCTACCCTAACTTAACTCAAGGTTTCTCTACCTCAACTCTAACCCAACCCAACCTTGGGTTGGGAATTCTCAACCCAAGCGGATTCAGTCAATTCTCAACCCAAGTGGGTTCGATCAGGTTCGGTCAAGTTGATACATAGTTAACAAACACGGATAAAGGAAAAAAAACAAATATCAACTTGATTAAAAACTTTTGTGGCCTAAGGAAGTTTTTAATGGTATGAGTTGAATTCTCATTGTTTTCCATGGTGGGTCTACTTAAGCTTTGGATCTGCCTCATTATTTAGCTCATGCTCTAAAATGATGTCTCCAAGTGGATGAACGAAGTGGATACAACACACATTATAGTGGGACCTATGAAACTAGGTGACGTCAATTCATTTGATATGCCCAGCGTTCTCTGGAGGTGGGAAGGGAATCGGATTACTTAGCAAGTACACTAAGCATACTATGTAAGCTCTCAGGGTCCACCATGATTTAAGTATTTTATCCACTCCGTCCATCCATCAAAACAGATAATTGTATGGCTGGAGCCCAAAAATGAAGCATACTGAAATCTCAAGTGGACCACACCATATGAAAAGTGTAAACTGAATGTCTCCCATAGAAAAATTCTTAGGGGCTACAAAAGCTTTGGATCAAGCAGATATTTGTGTATTCCCTTTATCCATGTGTATGTGATCTTATGAAAAGGTTAGATGACAAAGAAACATCACTTCGTAGCCTTGGGAGGTTTCAAAGGTGGAAATCATTATTCCCATTGTTTCCTGAGGCATGATCCACTTGAGCTTCGAATATACTATGATTTTAGGCTCAACTGCTAAAATGAGCTGGAATTACGGATGGACGGACAGTGGGCCCAACATAGTTTACTCAATACAATAAGAGGTCGTGTGCAATTTGATATCCCTCTCGTGGATTTCTTGTCAAAAAAAATTATTACGATCCAGATTTGGTGTGGCCTTTGGTGGGCCCATCTTGATGAATGTGATCTATATCCACATCACTCATCCATTTTTCCATATCATTTAATAATGTCATCCAAAAAATTAAGTATATCCAAATCTTTGGTGGACCACAACTAAAGCATAATAAAATTATACTTTACAAGTAACCTATAAATAAATCGGATTTGGGTTGGGTTGGGTTGGGTTAGGCAACCCGAGCCCAACTCAAGCTTCATCGGGTTAGTGTTTCTATAACCCGAACCCGAACCCAAACCATCTTGCCTGAACCCGACCCAATGTCGGGTCGGTCATGGGTCAATCGGGTTGAAACCACCCGACTTTCAGTCCTAAACCCAACCAAACCTCGGGTTAGGAATTCTCGACCCAAGCCCAACCCAAGTGGGCTCCGTTGGGTTGATCGGGTTTATTGAATTGATACATGTTAATATTTTCGTTATTACATTAGTCTATTATATTTCAATGCACTTCTTATTTTTTTGTACCTATGACTTTATTAATTATATATGTAGTTATTTATTGTAAAGAACTTTACTTTTTTAAATAAACAATCTAAAATATATAATAACTACTCCTTTAACACTCAAGCATATCAAATTCAAGTATATCAAATTTTAAACATTATAAGTTTACTTACTAAAGTAATATAAACTAATAAGTTTACTTAACTAAAGTATAATAAAATTAAGTAACTTGTATATAAATCGAGTTCGGGTTGGGTCAAGCAACCCGAGACCTCAACCCAAGCCCAACCTAGGCTTTATCGGGTTGGTGGTTGCATAGCCCAAGCTTGAGATCGGATCCAATACTTTCTGCTCAAGCCCAACCCAATGTCGGGTCAGTCATGGGTCAGTCAACTTGAACCCACCCGACTTTTAGCCCTAAAGTTAACCAGTCGTTGGGTACAATAAAGAGAATTTTTTAAAAGAACTACTAAATTAATATAGAATTTACATTCAGGTACCTTTTGCAAATAGGTTTTTAAAAAAGCTACCTCACTAATTCAAATAATTATCATTTCACTACCTTCTGTCACATTTCCTCCACGGAGGTTGAGATGGTGTCCAATCAAATGGGTGGGCTACTTGAGTGGATCCCACCGTGATGTATATGTAAACTCTATCCCAACCATCATGTGCATCACCTCCTATTAGGCCAAGAGCCCAAGATCCTCCTCCAATATTCATGATTCAAGTGGACCACATGATTGGAGATAGTGTATAGGGTGACTATCGCCCTCCAAACTCTTTTTGATAATATGTTCCACTTCAATATCAATGGGTCTTATGTTTAGGCCCATGTCTAAATTTTGATGTGTCATCTAATGGTTGAAGTGGATTTCATATTATCTTCGTGGTGGGTCCAATAAAAAATCAAGGGTGGACATCTCTCTCTCTCTCTCTCAATAACTTTATTTGACTTAGGCGCCCCACCTGAATCAGGAATCATCCTAATGTTTTAGCTCTAAGTCTAAACCATGACTATGCATCTAATAGTCAGAGTGGATTTCACATGCAAATCAAGATGAACACCACCGAAAATTAATTTTTGGCATCTCTTCTGCTATACAGAGATATATTATTAAAGAAAAGGAACTACATGTGCAGGCTCTTGATTTTGACTGAGCACATCATGATGTTAACGTAAGATCCACTCTGATGATTAGATATCAACTCCCATATTAGGTCAAGAGACAAAAAAAAAAATCAGGCTTTGAGATTTTGGTGGGCCACACCAAAGGCAATAGTTAAAAGAGAGACATCCACCCCTAGGTTTTTATAAGGTCTAGCATGATAGTGACGGAGGGAGGACGTGGTAGGTCGATCACCGTCTCCCTAACCGAGAATTTCTCGAATCTACGAGAAGAAAGAAAAGGATAATAAAAAAAAGAAATTAATTCTAAATAATGTTTTTGATAATTGAATGAATAATAAACGGAATTACAATGCATATAAATAGGAAACTAAACCCTAGGTAAAGTATCAGACTCCAACTCCAACTTAAACTCCTAGAAAACGCAGCTTACTATAAATAGTAAACTTACTATTTATAGAAGTCGTTCAATCCTACTAGAACTCTTAGTTTTCGGCCAAAACTAGAAAGTTATCAAACGGCCTCAACCATGTTGTTCTACTAAATATTCTAAGCCCTTTTCATGTTGGGCACTAACTCTAAAACCCTACAGGTCCAAAGTTATGATCGAATTAAAACTTACTATAAATAGTAAAACTGAAAATAAAATAGCCTAATGACCGTTTATACGGTCGAATCTTGCGATTCCGGCATGGGCAACCCAGCATAGTGGGTTGGTTGGCTAAAGTAGCTCGAGCTACCCCAAATTGATATATTATATGTTCCGAAACTCATTCCGGATTATGAGATACGGCCGGTTTACGGTCCTGACGGTCCGGATCACTTTCGACTCCGACCGGTCTTCTTTTGCTCCATCTGGGCCATGAAATAATTAGCGACCCATTCTACATCAGATAGTTATATAAACTCAACTCCACCCATTAGATTACACAAAACTCTAGGCTTGTGGACCAAAATCATACCCATACATGTTTTACTTGGGTCATACTAATGGAAATAATTAGTAATGCGAGCATTGCCGTATACAATATTTCTAATTTTTGGACCCTTTGTCCACCATGGGATCGATGATGCACTGGTTGTCCACCTAAATCACAAATGGAACTGATTTTTGAGTCCCTTGTTAGCATTGGATGACGCACCTAGTGGTCAAGGTGGATTTTACATGAATATCATGATGGGACCCACCCATTTGCTTGATCAGCAGCACACGAAAGGTAATGAATGATAATTATATCCATTAATGGTAGCTTTTTGAAAAAAAAAAAAAAAAAAAGCTTAAAAAGGTACCATGACGTAAATTCCATATATTAGTTTGGCACTTTTTTTTCGTAAAATTCCTTGCCTAAGTAGATGGATGCCATGACGTAAAATTCCATATAAATTCAGTGCTTCTTGAAACTGCAGTCGCCTCACAAGTGGAACGTGGCCAACGTTTGCGAGATCAGAGCCACTCATCAAGGCAGGTAGCTAGATTCCAAACTCATAAAATTCAGGTGGGTATGAATCACCAGCCACACATGTACGAATTAAATGAACGGCTAAAAAAGAAATCTATTGATGGTCCTAAGTCTACATTTTGTGTGGCCTACCTGATCAGTCTCATTTTTCGGAATATCATCCAGACGGTGAGAATCGACCCCAATCTTTCAAAAATGGCCCGTATTTTCCTTTGTCACGTGAGTAGTAAGTGCACTGAGTGAGTAGACTCGGCATTTCCTGAGTTGAATTCGCTTCTTACTAGTCGACCAGACTTGCTAGAGTGCTCCATTGCCTCGTAAACGGACCCAAGGGACGCCTGTACAAGATCTGAGCGGCTCATCAGGCGGGCCCCACTCTGTAAATGTGTCAAGGATCAGATCGATCAGAATCTTTAGGTGGGATACACATGTACATAAAATTTGGACATTAGTTAGTTCTCTCTATCGATTCATTTACACCGCATTTGCCACCTTGGATTTGGTTGTAAATGGGAGTATTTCAAATCCATATAGCTGCTTTTTACATTTGGCAGCCTTGGATTTGGTGGTAGTTAGAGTTAGAGGTATTTAAAATCTCTGTTTTTTATGTGTTTTGAAATTCCGGCAATATACCAAGATTCAGCTTGACGGTAGAGGAAATGCTTTTTTGCCTCCCTTTTAAACGGAGGAGAGTCACACATGTAATGAAGATGTCTCTAGGCTACTAATCCATGAGACCCATGTCATATTTATGATACCCCAAAATAATTCAATTATTGGTTACAATATTAAAACCATATCAATAAAATGATCTGAACCATCCAAATGTTGGACATTTAAATGGACGGTTAAAAAACATCGGTGAGTCATCTATTTGTGATCCTTGCATTTGTGGCCCACCCAAGGCTCAGAATTTCCTCTTTTTTTATGCCAAAGTATATATTTTAATGGGCTTACTACAGCTATTCTATCAAATACCACATACTAATTTAGAGTATGAAAGCTAATTTAGTTAACCAAATCAAAGTCATGTGAATATACCAAAAAACTCCAATGTCCTCCAAATACAAGCTCCCAAATAGGAGATTTAGAGTCCAGTGCATTTCGGCCAAACACAAATGAGAATTTGGAATCACCTTGATTCTAATGTAATTGTGATTTAGATTCCAATGCAATCCAAATCCAAGCTCCCAAACGGGCCATTAGTTTCCCATTTAACTGAAAAAAGATTCATTTGCCTTTCCACGTGTGGCCAACCTAATGATCATATCATATTGATTTTTTGAGATATGGCATGTGATCTTGTAGATAGGCCTGCACACGGGTTGGGTTAGGGTTAGGTTGGGCCAATCCTGAACCAAACATATTTTAAAGGTTCAGGTTTCGGTTCAAGTTGGGCTGACCCAACCTTAACCCTACCTTACTTGCAAAATGGTCAACCTTAACCCTACCTGACCCTATATGCTGAATCGGGTCAAGTCGGATTAGGACTGATTAGTTCACAAAATGGATGGACGGGTTGGCTTTATCACAAACATCACTGTGAGCCCCACCTAGGTTGCCAATGCAGGAACTTTCTCCAAAAGGCTTTGGCAAAAAATCCACATCTGATTTGAATGGATGCATGCATAACTTCCATTTCCCTAGCATGCCCATAATTCATACAGGTGGGACGCATCGTTTGATCTAAACCATTGAGATTGTGGTTCCGATCATCGATAGACCATGCCCAAAGAATCTCCTTGACCCCACAACCATAACATTTCGATTCTTCACATGTAAATGAATGGTCCGCATTCAATGAAGAGTATAAGAAGGCCTAAGTTGGAGGGCTTACAATCTTCCAATTTGAGATATTTTTTGGAAGGATGGTGTACTTATGATGAGGCATCAAATCAATGGCTTGAATAACCCAACCATGGGCCCCTCAAAAATGAATTCGAGTTTCCTATTAAACCTCATGAAAAAATACCCCCACAATAAGGGTGGAAACAAGTAGGTGTGTTTACCACCTTACCATCCAAAGTTTCAATTTCCAAATACGTTGAAAGAGGGCATGCTCGAAGATTTTTTTTTTTTTTTTTTTTTTTTTAGAATATTCTGAGGCGATTCGGGTCGAGCGAAGTAGGTCTGGTATACACAGGTCAGGGTGTGGGTCGGGTTGGTCGGGTTTGGCATATATCCTAGATCGTACCTAAATTAAAAATAGTACAGCCACATTCACCTCAACCAGACCCTTTTCTCTATCGGGCGGGCGGATCAGGTTTCTGCCAAGTAGGATCGAGCGGGGCAGTCAGGTTAAACCGATAGGTGTGCAACCCTACTTGTAGATTGTATCAATCGATCTCGACTTATCAACTGATAAATTATTGCCTCATAGGATGGGCCAATGGTTGAAAATTCAGTAATTGGTTCTATTTTTTCTTGAACGTCCAAATTTGGGTGATGGATTTACAGTTATAAGCTTCTAGCCTGTGGCAGTTTTCGGCTGTTGATCACCCAAAGAGGTGGTCCACTAATACATGGTCCGGATCTATATGGTCTCTTTTAGGTTGATACAATTTGAACCTTAATTAAATTCATGATCAACCAAATATTATGTGGTAAATGAGACATGTGCATACGGTGCACCCGTCTGTTCATGCACGTCCCCTATCAGTTAGTCCAGGATGGCCCACTTTGTCTAAGGCCATGGATTCATTTTCAAGATCACCAAAAAAAAAAAAAAAGAAGAAGAAGATCCGACGGCTGCGAAGCATTTGCAGGTGATTTAGGATTAGCTACAATAAAATTAGAAAACAACCGTCCGATTTTGAATCATGCGGTTGTTGTTTGGGACCACCACTTGCTAAGTTGATGGTTCCAGACTTGGAATCTTGATGGTGGGGCCCACATGTGACAATTGTCTGACTAAGATCGGATGGATTTTAGTAGTTGTTTAAACTGACAGTATAGTGTACATGATTGCAACCAATCCACTCTTCTACAATTTAAAATTGTTCTTTAATTAAATGATATTTTTTTATATGAAAATGCGTCACTGATAAGCGGTATCCAGGTTTTGTGATGCCTTTTAAACACTAAGAGATAGCCATGGTTGTGCAGCATTTTAGACAGGGTTTGATACTCTGGCAGCATACTATATATGGTTGATGTTCGGGTAGTCAGAAATTATCCACGTGGCTTGCATAAACTCAAATAAACGACTCACTTGTGGAATCTGCGGGTTCGCTAAGTAACAATCTCAAAATCAGATTGGTTGAACTCTTGTTCATGGATTCTTGATTGTTAAGATAGTAGGACCATTGGATATCTTTCATTTTTAACGGTCCAATTAATATTGACCAACTAATAATCAAATATCAATTGTTTGCAAGGATTTGGGAGAATTGGATTCAAACTCCATTTCACTCCTTTTGGCAATAAAGTTTTGAATTACTTGAATGCAATTTCTTTATAATTTCTAAGTGCATGCATATCATTCATCACACATGCTTGCTAACCCAATTGAAAGACACATAGGCGTTTCAACAGCAAGTCTCAGGATCGAAATGCTAAAAAGACGCTCTAACTCCATCGGTGGGTACGTGCATGGTGTGACTACCCATGTGGGTGCATGGCATGACTAAGAGAAAAGAAAAAAAAAAAAAACGTAATCCATCATGCTTTTCTCTTTTAAAAAAGGGAAGTGGATTTGGCCGCACAGATATACTTATGCCGGGGCTATGTGGGGCCCACAGAGATGTTCCTGACAAATCCACTCCGTCTATCTATTTTGAAATACCAAATAGAACACGATTCTAAACATCAGGCATATCCAAAACTTAGCTGGGCCACACCAAACAAAACAATGGGAATGAAAACTTCCATAATTGAAACCTTTCGGGAGCTGACCATGATGTTTCTATGCCATCCAAACCGTTCATAGGGTTATGACCACTTCGATAAACTGTAGGGACAAAAACCATCCTAGTGCAAAATTTCTATAACTGTGGAGCATTCAATCCCCACTGTTTCGTTTGGTATGTCCCACATGAGTTTTGGATCCACCTGATTTTTAGGTTCCTACCCTACTGTGGTCTTGCAACACAGATGAATGGATAGACATCTCTGTGGGCCCACACAGCTCCTGCACTTGGCAATCAACTTCCTTAAATAAGAGATGTATTATAATTCCATGCAAGGCTGCTTTTTGTTTTTTTTAACACACCACATCCGCACTCAAACCCATGACCTCAGTATTGATTGAAACGTATCTACAACTGAGCCATGGATTGAAACCCATGGCATATGGCAAAAATGTATGGTGATCGGGGCAGTGATTGGGTGGGCCATAGAGTTAAAATTGCATTGATTGGATAACTCTCACCATCTAGTTGTTTTGATTTTTTTTTCTTTCCATTTAATGTGCACTGTTGCCTACTTTTGAGGGGATTCTACCCTTGTTTAGGCCGCCGATAAGGTGGATACAAAACCCGATCCCCTATATTTTTACTGATGTGGCCTATCCAAATGGTGTACCACTTAAACAACGGTCCTGATCACACTGGCTCCAAGCATACGGTGGAGATTCTTGGTTGACGCACCATGGAACTCCATGTCTCACTGAGTGGCTCATAGCATTCTCTTTAAACAATTTCCTGTCCAGCATAATTATAGGTTTTCTTTTTGCCTATGTCCCGACTCCCTATCAACAGTATGTATACCGCCACTGGGGCCCACATGAAAGATGTTCTTCTGATAAAAAAAAAAAACCATCAATGTGGATGGTCCATTGAGAAACTTCCACTGAACAGATGATTCTCATCATGGACATGCATAGCCAATTACATGGACCATTCCAAACAAAGTTTTCAATGGGTCGTATTAAGCTACACAAATCAGTGGTCAGGATTACACTTAAGCATGATTATTGGCCGCTCAGAATATTTCCCAGAAGATGGACGGTTAAGATCATCCAAACATCTCCAACAAGTGGGTCCCATGAGATGACACATGTGGTGATCGTGACATAGCCCAAAAAAGAACATGTTATGTTCATAATCACCTTTCTAACGTTGAGAAAGCCAAATGGACGATGGAGATTGGTTTTCGGAAGTTTATGCTTGGATTTTACAATGCATGGTTGGAAAAACGAGGGTAAAGGAAGCCTGCATGAATGAAGCAGAATCACGCGTGGCTCAGTTGTCCAGAAATCCAGACCATCTAAATAGCTGATCGAACTGTGGATGGAGCATAACACCAAAGAAAAAAAAATCAGAGAGAAAGATTACGGTGACCATATGATTATTCCCTTAAAATTTGGACCATCATTGTTTTACTTTTAACCATCCGTTTGAAATCATTTGAATGGTCAAGATTGCTTGATCAGTGTCATTTTAGAGACATTCTCCATAAAAAAGTGCCCAGCAATTTGATGATACGTGTGGAGGATAGTGTAAGCACCCAATAAAAGTCCTAGCAGATAGTGCACGTGTGGGTCTTAGTGCAACGAGAATTAAATGCTTACCGTTGAAAACTTCCTGGGCCACACAAATTTTTTATTTGTGTTTTCCCTTCTTCTAAAAGCAGAGAAAAATTTTGCTACACCCACGAGTTAGCTACACAGGGTGTAGGAATGACCCCACAATGATGTATGTGTTGTATCCACGCCGTCAATTCATTTTGCGAGATCATTTGAGGGCATGATACCAAAATAAGGCAGATCCAAATTCAAGTGGCCCCTAAGAATTGTTTTAATGGTTGGCCTTCAATCCCAACTATTTTCTTTGTTGGGTCCACTTGAGCTTTAGATCTGCCTCATTTTTTTGTGTCATGCCCTAAAATGATCTCGCCAAATGAATGAACAGCTTGGATACTACACATACATCATAGTGGGGTCATTCCTATACCCGGTGTAGCTAGCGTAGCTAACTGGGGGGTGTAGCAAAATTCTTCTCATGTAAGCATGCGTGACCTGATGAATCATGAATAGGTGAATGACAAAGAAATATTACCGTGGGTCATAGGATGGTTTCAACGGTGGACGTCGTTGTCCCCACTTTTTCCTGTGGGTCCACTTGAGCTTTTGGATATGCTTTGATTTTGGGTTCATACATCATGGTGGGCCTCATAGAGTTTGCTCAGTGCGGAATCCGTATCCATATACAGTTACGTAACACTATGCCGCTATGAATTTGCCTTACCTTGCTACGATGACCACACATGTATAAAAGAAATGGAGGATTGACATTGCTACACATTTGTGTGGCCCACTAGGTGAATTGTAGGCCACAAGGGGACACACCTGATGGACAGCTCAAATGTTCACGCAGGTGCCATCTTCTTCATGCGCCATCTAGTGTCAAAGCTTTGTGGGACCCATCATGATGTATGTGTTTTACCCACACTGTCCATTCATTTTTCTGAATCATTTTAGGGCGCAAGCCAAAAATGAGGCAGATTTAAATCTCAAGTGGACCACACCAGAGGAAGCAGTGGGGATTGAATGACGATTGGTTGAAAACTTCTTGAGGGTACAGATGTTTTGGATCAAGCTAATATTTATGTTTTCCCTTCATCCAGGTCCGTGTGAGCTTATGATCATGTTGGATGAAACATAAACATCACTGTGGTCCCTAGGAAGGTTTCGCTAGTGAACATCACTATCCACACTGTTTTCTATGGTGTGGTCCACTTGAGCTTTGGATTTGGCTTGTTTTTGGGATTGTTCGCTAAAATAAGCTGGAAAAATGGATGGACAGCAAGGATAAAACACATACATCATGGTAGGGCCCACAGAGCTTTGACATCAGATGGCCGGTGTTGGGGCGTCACCAGCCAAACCGGGTTCCATTTAGATGAGCCGGGCTACACGCATCTGAGGGATTAGAACTTTAATCGTTCTGATAATCTGTTAATTAGTCAACGGTGATTGTGTTTTCTACTGATCATGTGCTCACCTGAGATCTTTTTATTTTAATCGCCTTCGTTGTTCTTTGGTTTGACTGATCGCTTACAAACCGTCCAATCCATGTGCCAATTACGGATTAATGGATTATTGAATAGGCAGATTCAAGTCAATCAAGTACTTTGTCAAATAACGACGCCAGATAAGATGATCTGACCGTTGATCATTACAGCTGTCCAGATGTAACTTAGATATGTGATGTGGGTTTTATTAGGTGTCTTCGTTATGATCAGTTCCATCTAGTTGTTTAAAATTAGGAGATTAATTGCTTAAGGCACTGTGAACACCCTCCCCGGGTGCTTAAACACTATTGGCGGAGTAAAGCGCTTACTTTCTTGGCTTGCTTCTTCTGTTGTCGGTTTTAGTTGATTTGATTAAAATACAGGATTGACTTAAAGATAAAACTGTGTTTGTTTAGATCATCACTGGCTAAATGAAACTTTGAAGTCGGCTAAAATTGTAGAATCACTTAACGGGATTCTCCAACTCAAAGTGACTCCTAGTCTGCGATCATAAATTATGGTTAAGGGTCTTAGTTACAGAAAAGGGTAATTAGGCACCATTTTTTGCCTGTGCAATGCACAGTCTCTACTTCACGGAATTTTATAATTTTTATAAGAGATTTAGATAAATTTCAGTATTTGGCATCCAGGTGTGTTTTGCGGAGTTTAAGATTCCGAGTAAGGAAAAAAAGAAAATAAACTGCACCTAGTCTTATTACACAAGGTTTAAGGCCTTAGGTAGTAAAATAAAATAAAAAATAAATAAAAAGAAAGAGATTACAGAAGTTAAAAA
>PVNU02003535.1:0-81459 GCA_003013855.2 Liriodendron chinense | reverse complement strand
TCTTTCTCTCCGCTGCGTCGCCGGCCATTTCGGCAGTCCCCAACCTTGTCTGACAGCCGAATGCTGACCACCCCCTGTCCGACAGCCAACCTCCCTCCAACTGACAACCACCCCTATCCAACAGCCGACCTCCTTCCAGCCGATGACCACCCCAACCTCGAAAACCCAAGCTCAATTCGACTCAAATGCCCAAACTCGATAGATGCTCGAAAGCTCGATTCGAATTTGGGCTCAAAAGCTTGAAGCTCGAATAGGCTCGAACAGGTTCGAATTCGACTCGAAAGCTCGACCAAATCAAGCCAAGCTTGCCAGTTGGGCTCGAGGACCAAGCCGAGCCAAGCTCGAGCCTAGGTCGCCTGCTGACCAAACCAAGCCGAACTGTCCAAAGCACTGTCCAAAGCTCGGTTCAGCTCGGCTCGTGTACACCTCTAGTGCATAGGATTGTACGCGTGTGGGATCCATGTCATACATAAGGTGGACCCAAAATGAGGTCAGCCCACTGATCAGATGAAGCACAAATGTAGGCTGGATATGGACCTTCTTCCTTTTTCCTTTACTAACCGTCCATTTCTCATACTCACGTGAACCTTTTGAATGGTGTAATGACCGACATAGTGTACGGCTCAGATCTTTCCGTACTCGGATTCGGTAGCGGCCCCTCCCATACGGGTGCGAATTAGGTGTTACCCGGGTAACAGCTTAGTGGGTGTTACCCCTACCGTGGGGGCCACATTGCTGATTTTCTGTATATCTACCCTGTCCATCCGTTTCTATGGACTATTTTAGAATGTTATATCAAAATATATGCATATCGAAATCTCAAGTGGACCACACCACATGAAACAGTGTTGATTGAGTGCTTCACCATTAAAAATTCCAAAGGGCCGTTTTCTTAGGGAGCAGATGGGCGCGGATTAGGTACTTCCCTCGCCTGTCCCTAGCTCGGGACAGGCTAGGGCTCTGAGGGCCACCGTGATGTATGGAATTTATCCACGCCGTCCATTCATTTTTCTATGTCATTTTATATCATGGACCCAAAAATGGGGCAGATCCAAGGTCAAGTGGACCACGAAATGGGGATTAAACTCTGGCCGTTGAAAACTTCTTGGATGCCACGGGAAGTTTTGGATCAAGCTAATATTTGTGATTTCCCTTCATCCATGTCTCTATGATCTTATGAACATGTTGGATGGCAAAAAACATCACAGTGGGCCATAGAAAGGTTTCAATGGTAGGCATCATTAGCACCGCTGCTTACTGCAGTGTGGCCCATTTGAACCTTCGATCTTCTGAATTTTTGGGACCATGACCTAAAATAACGTGAAAAAATGAATGGACGGCGTGGATAAATTCCATACATCACGGTGGACCTCAGAGCCCTAGCCTGTCCCGAGCTGGGGACAGGCGAGGGAAGTACCTAATCCGCGCCCGGAGCAGATTAGGTACTATCCGAGCCTGTCCCGAGCTCAGGACGATGGGGCACGTACGTGTCACATTTGTATTGGTGTAGGGCACGTTGTCAGATGTAACCTGCCATGTCAGCAAGCCTAACACAGCCATGTCACGCCTCCTCTCTCCCAATGCCCACACGCCAGGTACTGGCCTATCCTGAGCTCAGGACAGGCTTGGTTAATACCTAATCTGCGCTCGTTTTCTTAATGTTTATTTGCAATCCAACCTGTGGCATGCATAGTGCTTGTAATGGTTATTAACCACTCTTTTTATTTGCATGGTCCACCTGAGATTTGGATCTTCTTATAACTTTAGATATCCTCGTAAAATGAGATGGAAAAACAGATGGACGGTACGTATATACAACAAATACATCAAGAGAGGCCCCACAGCTAATTCGCTCCCTTCCCGTACTGAACTCGGTGCTTGTTGGTACTGGTCAAAGCTCTGTGGACCCACCATGATGTATGAGTTTTATCCAGGCCGTCCATCCATTAAAACAAAAACGAAGCAGATCCAAGGCTCGAGTGGAAACATTATCTATTGAATGCCCACCATTGAAAACTTCTTGCGGGCCACAAAAGTCTTGGATTGACGGTTGGATGGCAAATAAACACCGTGGTGGGCCCACGGGCGTAATTACCTCCTCCTTCCTGTGGTGTGGTCCACTCGACCTTTATAATCTGCCTTTTTCCTAAAATTAGATGGGGAAATGAATGAATGGAGTAGATAAAACAATCTTGGCCCTCCGGGGCGGGCCTTCTTTAACAAAGTGGTGCACTCCTTTGATAGTTCACCACCATTACAAAAATGGTGGTGACTCTTCAAACGTACAATAATTCACAATTTTAGCTCAACCGTCAGTTTCATAGATATCAAGGTGGCCAAAGCTGCTTCATCCGTCGGATTTTACAGATATGCTCCCTCCAATTTGCGCCTCACAGCTTGGTTGATGTGGCCCGGGCTGTGTGGGATCCACAGGGATGTCCGTGACAAATCCACTAGGCTCCATCTGTTTTGGAAGATCATGTACGACAGTATTTTAAAAATAATGCAGATCCAAAACTCAGATGTGCCATACCACACAGGTATTGAACACTTAGCGGTGATAAAAGTTTTGCATCACAATGATATTTTTTCTTACGGTTTAACTGAGTGTTAATAATTCTTTCAATGGTTTGGATAGCACATACATCTGAGTTTTGAATCTGCCTGATTTTTAGAATCCTATTCTATTTTTGTCTTAAAAAATGTATAGTTATAATGGATTTGTCACAAACTTCCTGTGGATCCCACGCAGCCCCGGCCACCGGGATATTCCTTGATTTGGCACAAATATACGGTGTCACGGGCAATCCGCTCCTGTCGACGAGGATATCTTCACATTAATGCAACATGTGAGAGGGTGATTCGCCACCATTAAGAGGGAGCGGATTAGGTGTGGCCCTCACCGAGGGGCTCGACTGATGTATGTATTCTATATCTATGCTGTCCAACCATTTTGCCAATCATTTTAGAGCGTGATCCCAAAAATAAAACAGATCCAAATCTCGGGTGGATTATACCATAGGAAACAGTGCGATTGACCATTAAAAATTCCTGTGGGCCACAAAGGTTTTGAATCGAGCTGATATTTGTATTTTTACCTTCATATAGATTTGTGTGATATTATCAACAGGTTGGATGACAAATAAACATTACCAAAAAATCACATAGGGTCCTATAAAGTTTTTAATGTTGTGGCGTTGGCTGTTTCCTACAGTATGGTCTTATCTGGGATTTGGGTATGCTTTAGTTTATACTCATTCCCTAAGATGATACGACAAAATAGAAGGACGAGGTGCATATAGAATATATAAATTAAGGGCTGGCCCTAGAGTAAGCGCCACAATATCTTAGGTGAGGCTGGGGTGCACGTAATCAGCTCTATTAGGGGAACTAAAGTGCAATAGTTTAATTGGATCACGTGCTTCTGTCATAGATGAAATCCATGGTCAAACATGATCTCTATGGGCCATTTCTTATATTGGAACATGGCTCAATAAAATCTCACGAAGACATGCAGCCACCAACACCGAATCTGCTTCCATTTTACATGAGTAAGCCCACGATGGTTGGGCTAGCTAGTGACCCCAACACCAACTGGCTTGTTGGGTGTCAAGGCTCTGTTGACCCAACATGTGCTTTATCCAAGCTTCTCATTCATTTTGTTAGATCATTTTAGGGCATAAGCCTCAAAATGAGATAGATCCAAAGTTCAAGCAGACCACACCATGAAAAATGTGGGGAATGAATGCTTACCATTGAGAGCGCCACACGAAGTTTTCATAGGTGCAGTCCACTTCAGCTTTAAATCTGCCTCATTTTGGGATGGTGGGGTCACCAGCTAAATTGCATATCTTTAAATCAGGGATGTGGATTGCGGCCGAAGACCTTTTGAGATCTGACATGGCAGGATTTGATTGGACCATGTGATTTTTATCAAATGTGAGCTAGTTATAGAGGTAATGACAACTTTCAAATGGATGTAGATTTGACGCATCAAAGACAGTAGACAACCTCCAAATGGATGTAGATTTGACGCATCAGAGACTGCTGACGTTGTGGGCTGGGGTTTGATTGAGCCGCTGCTGTCAGAAATGAGGCCTGCAGAACATGCTCGAAAGAAAGTTCTTGAACGTAAAATTAGCCAAGTTAGGGAACCACCAACCACTGGTTTGTTGGAACCACTTGATCCGTCTCTTTCCAGCACACTTTTGCTTGGACTCATTTGGACAACCTCATGTGGCCCAGCAAATCCCACCACAGAGGTCCATGGTTGCAGGGTCACCACGTCATCTTCCTTTCTAAAATGAAGTTAGTCATCATCATCTTTAAAAGAGACTGCCACATAGATACTTATATTTTTGGTTGAATTTCAAAGAGCAGTTTGCTTTTTAACTCTTTCTTAAAACCCGCTTAAGTTTTCCGCCGTTAGCCAAAAGAACGCTTTCCAATTTATATAGCTAAGTATGAGTTACTGTATTTTTTAAAAGTCATTTTTACCCTTGAAGAAAAGTAGAAAACCTAAAAAAAAACCTCCCTTACCTACGGTCAGGCCCCACCCACATCACTGGTTCCCATGGCAGCATCAGTGGATCCCTAACTGTGCGGTGATCATGATTCATGTAACTTACATCCACGCCCTCCATACGTTTTATCATTTTAGGACATGATCTAAAAAATGAAGCAGATTCATAAATCAAGTGGACCCCATCACAGGAAAGAGTGGCTATTGATTCCCCACCATTAAAACATTCTTAACGGCTACCCAAATGTTTATTTGCATCTAAGGTCACAAAGACTGGTTGAAAGGTTCACACAAATATCAGATTAATAAAATAAAAATTGTGGCCCATTAGAAGTTTTCAATCACCACTGTTTCCTTGTGATATGGTCCAACTGAGATATGGATCTGATTCGTTTTTGGGATCATGCCCTAAAGATGAGCTGTCAAAACGGTTGGAAGGCGTGAATGTAAGGAATATACATCAAGGTGGGCTCACATTGAGGGGTCCCTACCAGAAGCCGCACCCTGGGAAGCGGATTATGTGCTGAGTAACTCATAACCATTAGCATACTGAGTAAACCATGTAAGGCCCACCATGATTTATTTATTTTATCCACTCGGACCATCCATTTTAACAGATAATGTTACGACTTTATCCAAAAATATGAAGCATAACCAAAGCTCAAGAAGTGGACCATACCACAAGAAACATTGTGAATGGAATCTCTATCATTGAATTTTTCTCGGAGGCCATAGAAGTTTTGGATCAAGTTGATATTTGTGTTTTACCTTCATCCATGTCTTTGTGATCTTATGAAGGGTTGTATGAAAAATAAACATCACTGTCAGCCCTAGGAAGGTTTCAACGGTGGAAATCATTATTCACATATGACCCGCTTGAGCTTTGGATAGGCTTCAATTTTGGGCTTAACCCCTAAAATGAGCAGGAAAAATTGATGGACAATGTGGATAAACCACATACATTCCTAGTAGGCCCAACTGAGTTTACTTGGTAAGATAAAAGCACACCAAGCCGTGTAACTCGGTACACAGTCGCATTTTGTGCCCTGATTCCGGAAGCGGATTTTCTGCCGGGAAGTTACTAGAAGTTAGGCGAGGTCCATTGTGATGTCTGAGAATAATCCAGCCCACCCACCCTTTTTGGGAGCTCATGTTAGGACATGGGACAAAAAACTATCCAGGTCCAGGACTCAAGTGGACCACACGAAGGGAAAACTTGGAAAGGAGATGTCCACCATTGAAACCTTCCTGGGCTCCACTTGATGTTTATATGCCATCCAAACAGTTTATAAGGTCATTCCCATTGGTATGAACTTAAATTAAAAAAAAAAAAAAAAAAATCGTCTTGATACAAAATTTTTGTAGCCTTGCAAATATTTCATAGGTGGTTGTTCAATCCCATTGTTTTTGCTCAAGTCTTGGATCAGGATCAATTTTTGTCGCCTATCCTAAAATGAACTTGCAAAATGGATGAATGGGGTGGATTTCTTACAAAGATCGCAGTGGGTGCCCGCCTACCTTCGGTGTAGGAAATCCTTTACTAAGAAAATCTGGGCGCCTCCTTTCCCTGCGGGGTTTTGAAAGCTGTAGCCCCTTATGCACATATAGTACATCCATACGGTTCATCAATTTGTTGAGGTCATTTTGGGGGGCATGGGCCTTAACACGAGGCAAATCCAAATCTCAAGTGGACCATACCATAAGAAACGTGAGGGATTGAACACTTACCCTTAATAGCTTCTTAGGGGCAAACACGTTAGATGAAAAAAGAGAAAAAAAAAAAAAAAGGAATTACAGTGGGCCCTTTAATTTAGGTCCACATCACCTAATGAAGAAGTTGGATGAACAAAAAAAAAAAAAAAAAAATCACAGTAGGCCCAAGCGTTTTTTACTATGGGATTTAATTGTCACTGTTAACTTTCGTGGGGCCCTCCTTAAATATAGATAATTTTTAGTTTTGAGCTCATGACCTTTAATCTTGATCTACAAAGGATGGATGATGTGGATCAAACAAATGAATCATTGTGGGGCCACAGCATAGTCCACCTTTGGGGTAAAATCCACCACCTTTGCAGAAGTAGCAGAGGGTATACTTGTTTTTTTCTTAATATAATAGACGGAATTAGGCGACGTATCGGTTAGTCAAAGTCATGGTAAGTGGTTTTTTAGGAAAGAGCCTCAATCAAAATATAGGCATTTGTAAGGCATTGTATCTTTTGAAAATGAAGTTTGCCCTTGGCAAAAATAGAAAATCTTTAATACTTAGGCAGAGTGTGATGGATCATATACAAGCACTAATAAATTACTTTGAATTTGCATTAAGTGGCGTATATGTAATTCAAACTGTATCAACCAATACACACAAAAATACTCACCTGGAAACTGGTTCTCACGAGCTACTTCATGAGAACTTGTAACACTTGATGTGGGCACAAAATCTGGATGGATCATTAGATGAGCTATCTTATGAAACCCCAAGCTAATTTTTTGGTGTGATCCAAAATTTTGGTAGGCCATAACAAAATGAGAGGTAAATTAAAGATGGGGAGGTTTTCACTTTGCTATGGCGTACTAAATTTTTTTTAATCAAGCTAAAATTTTAAGCATGAGAGTTTCATGAGATGACTTATCTAAGTGAACGGCTGGATTTTATGCCCGAATCACATGTCAAAAGTTATCATGAAGTTACCGTGCGAACCAATTTCATGAGAGTATTTTTGTGTGTAGTCATGTGCTTTGTTGGACTGTGAATGTAATTTTGTAGTCATGTACTCTTATTTGATTATCTTACTATTCAATTTGTGGACATTTATTGGACAGTTAAAAATAAAAATACCTAATAATCTCACTTCAACAAACAAGCATTACAAATCAGAGTTCAGGATTGTGAAAGCAATCTAAGTTTTTAGACGGCCAAATAAAAAAAACTACTTCCACAATTTATCTGGTTTCATTTGAGTTAATGTATGCCAGGTGTATCATTTTTTAGTGCCTGTTTATCAAGTGTCATATGCAGCCGGATCATCAAATAACCCTTGCCAGAATACGTCCCTAGGTGTGCTATGTAGTATGCGTTAGTACATCATCTGTGGAATCTATTGTCGTGTTTCAATGATCTAAACCGTTTATCAGATTGTCCTCATCTTGGACGGTAGAATTTTTAAAAAAAAAAACTTTTAGATTGGCATGTTTCAAATCTTTGATGGTTTAACTCTTTTCCTTTTAATATTTAAAAATCCTCGTCACTTTTGAATAATCAATGGGTTGAAATATCTCATCAATTCGACAGTTTTATTGGGTATCTACTATCCATGGCGAGGCCCATCATATGAACGGTTTCGGTCATTGAAAGGGATAGAATTTCTGATGTGTGCTATTGCTATATACGCCAGGATGTATTCTAGAACCAGATGATCTTTAATTGGGCATGTTTATATGTTAGATTTACACAATTTTAAGAAATGGTAGTGACTCGCTCCATTCAAATTGCGAGTCCCTCTGTGGATAGAGCATATCTACAAGATTATACTGATCAAGCAATTCTAACCGTTCAATTAATAGCTATCAATAAATGGTTAGGATTAAAATAGTGAGTGGTCGAAATTCAAAGGAAGAAATCAGATAATATTATGTCGGCAATAGGCTCCAGCCAATACAAACGTTTGTAGGGTAGCCTTAAGGTAAATGAGGCCCACAGTGATGTTTTAATGACATCTAATCCGTCCAACATGTTCGTGTCCTAATGTTGCCGTTGGTACCCCGTGCGATAACAAAACTCAGGTGGGCCACAATACGTATTTTAGAAGTTTCAGTCATGATTTTACGTGGTGTGGCCCACCTGAATTTTGGATCGACCGGCGTTTTGGGATATAAGGAGACCAATAGGTGACTAAGATGATGGATGGATTGGATGTCATAAAATAAATTACAGTGTACCCCACAAGTTGATTTGTATATAATCACATTATCCCAGAAACGTTTGTATGGGATCCTGCCTCTTTTCTCAATGCAATATGTTTAGGTTATGCTCCGTCCACAGTTGGGTCAGTGATTTGGACTGTCTAGATTATTGCCGTACAACTATGCCACGTGTGAGTGATCTGGCCGTTCGTCATGCAGTTCACATGGTGAATAAACCCTGCACTAAAAGTAATATTGGTCCGTTGATCATGCAAATCACATGCAGTTGTATGACCTCATCTTCTCCTTTGATCTTAGGTCTTAGGAATCCGACAAATCAAAAGTCAGGTCGACCATACAACAGGGAACGGTTGGGATGGGGATGCTCACCATGAAAAATCTCCTATACTCCTAGATTGTATTTGGGGCCCACTTTCTTTTGTACATTCCATCTAACCCATTCAGAAGATGCATCGACAAGGAGAAATGCATATGCAAAAATAGAGCCACTCCAAAACTCAAGTGGGCCACAACCCTTGATTTTAGACGTTTTATGCATGATATTACATGATGTGGTCCACATGAGTTTTCTATCAACCGGAGTTTTTGGATCCAAGGAGACTAGGATAGGCTGCACATGATGGACGGATTGGATGTCATGTAAACATCACAGTGGATCCCCTATACGGCTATACCCCTCTCTTTTCTACAAATGTAGAAAGTTCGGATTTTTTCGGGTTCCACGTGAACGGTTAGTTTTTGAAATTCATGGGCGGTGCTTAAGTAACCATGGCCCACTCACAAAACGATGGATCGCATCACTTGAGATAGGATATACAATGCTCCCTCAAGAACTTCTACGCTGTCCATGGTATGATCCAGACCATTGATATGATGGGGCCCACCGTGATCAGTCACGCGAGTGAAACTCTCCCGAATGGAAAATCCTAACCCTTCAATTGGTGACCAAGAAACTTACAATGAGGAAAGAAAAATACAGCAACATTCCACATTCAACCACTAATAAAAGGTGTAACGTTCAACAGGTACAGCTTGCTGTCGCATAAAGGATTCCCTACAATCAAGATCCAAACCGTTGATGCGACTGGGCGTGGAATGGATGAAGCCTGGATGTTGTTCCAAAATGAAAACTTCTGACCCTAGAGCAATGGCCTGTAGTTAGACCTTAAAGCCATAAAATAGAGCAACGATTCATCACAAATCAACCGAAGATAGATTTATGATTTAAAAAGGTTAACATTTCAGGAGTAGATATTTTTTGGGTCACGTCCAATCTGATGTTAGGTCCATCAGATTAACGGTCTGGATTGTCGGTTCATGCTCCCAGATGTACTAAACCTGCGTGTTGAGAAACTATACATTTCTTGCCTGCTAGATATTTAGGTGCGTGGGGCATCGTGCATCCATGGTGGGGCCCACCGTACCAATGATTTGGGGATGTCTGAATAATGAATGGCACGTGTACAAACTGAAAACCCGAGCAAACTAGAGATATTTTTTGGGTCGAGGATCGTATGCCACGTCCCCAATTGTGTTGGCCCAAGCGACGACATTGAGTAACCAATCGTTCCACATTGTCAAATCATACTTTCGAAGTGTGCCAGATCAAGACAACGAGATCCGTCCATTGGGAACTCTTTAAGTTTAACGGGTGAAATTTATCTAATGGTCCTGATCAGAGATGGGACCCAAGATCCTAAGGCAAATATTTATCACTGACGAAGGATCTAGCGTCTTGAGTACTCATTCATTGTTGTGCTTGAATCTCATCAATGGACGACCATGATTGGATGGAGACTAGATCTGGGGCCCATCATAAGACGTGGGATATAAAAAAATCAAAGCTGATGGACCCCACTTCTCGTTACTTCATCATTTGCACTATGTCAACTTTAGAAAAGGTAACGGCGCATGCACTAAAAAATTCCCCACTTGAGCTGGACATCATCATCTGGCGGTCATTAGAAGAATCCAACCGTTTATCTTGATTGATGGTACTAGGTCATTATGGATACCTATCAATGACGTACAGAGGCTATAGCAAGGGGTGGGCCATAGAAAAGATTGATCCAACCCTAATCCAATTCATTTATAAAGAGTCATGATCCTCTATTTTCTGCAAACATAAAATTCCTGTTTGCAGTTCTCATCACACTGAAGCTACAAATTGAGATTTTTGTTTGCAGCAAACCAGCAAACAGAGGATCCAGGCTCATTTATAAAGTGAATTTGGAATTTGGTCCAGCTCAACGCACGTTAGCACTGACTACATTAAATGCAGCAGTGCTGACAACATTAAAGCTGAGCTGGACCAATCAATCATGGGCAAACAGAAAAATCCTATTGAAGACAAACAAACGATCCAGATTCTTATAAAATTGGTTGAATTTCAACTAAAGTCATTAATAAATAGTTCAACCTAACTAATTGGACTATTTATTTATTTTTAACAGTGTAACCTAATTATTTAATTAAAAATATAAAAACAAATTAAAAAAACAAATTAAAAATAAGAAACACTGTCAACTGCATATTACTACTCTTTATTAGATTAAACCCTTACTATAACCAAATCACAACCATCTTAATAAAATTTAGGGTTTTCTTAAAGAATATAATAAGAAATATTGCTTAAACAAAACTAATTGTATCTCCAACTAATTGTATGTGAGGCCCGCCATGTTGTTTGTACAACATCCAAACCTATCTAAGATATTCCGACCATGAAAATGTGATGCCCAAAAAATCATGCTTATCCAACTATTAGATGGGCCGCACGGTAGTAAACAATAAACAAACACCCAAAAACCTCTACATTCATATGGGTCTCATCTAATTGTTGAATCAACTTGATTTTTGGGGTATCTCATTTTCATTGTGGGGCACCACGATGGAAGGATGGGATTGAATGCAGATATTATGATTGAGTACCACACACTATCTAGTTGTCTGTAAGCATTTCTCTCTATTCATGGCCTCTTGGGTTTGGCCTAGCAAACCTAAGCCCAATCCATTTGATTTTGGGCTAACACAACACACAATCCAAACTCAACCAATTTAATTTCGAGTTAACAAAACACAATCCAAACCTAACCCATATGAGAAATGGGTCAACCCATACCCTCCCTAACTCCTTTAGTTGTGTCTGAGTCAGGTTGGTCCACTGGGTCAAGTCTCACCACCACTCATTCCAACATGTATCTTAGGGCTCTATCAAAGAACTATAGCTTGATCCTTTCATTCATTTCTCTCAAATCAATGAGAAAATTAGGTGGAGCAAACTAGCGATGGACAGTTGCAAACTGATGATGAAAGTGACCACCATCAAATCCAAGTTGGAGAAGAAAAACAACAAGAAGGCAGCGTGGAAACTAATCATGGCTAAATGCAATCATGTGTCATATACATCATTTGAGCCAATGGTGATCGTAAGTTGTGGTGGGCCAGTGTATTTTGCAGGCATAACATTCGAGTAGCAACTACAAAGGGAGCCGTTGAGATCACACCTGGGACATCATCAAATATATTCTTAGAATAGGGGAGGATCTTGTTTCATCAATGGTCATGTCACAGTGATTTTATCATATTGCATCCTTGTCATGATGTTTCCATAGTTGAAATTTTACACGTCTATCACTTTGATGTGCCATGATTCCCTAAGCTCATCAACCTTAAAGACAGGATAAGGAGGCAAGATGCCTTATAATTATCATTGCCTGCTGGCATTAGATGCAATTATGTGGGCGGAGTACATAAAGCAATGATTCTTCGATTGAGGTTATGCAATGGCCATGCACCTTAGATTACTGCTTACTTATTTCTAACTTGAAGATTAATTAATTAAATTATTGGATCAATGCCTACTTTGATATTGTTTGGCTTGAAAATCGATCATTGGTACATGTATTTGGTGTCGGGCATGCTTGTAGCTTGATTCGAACTGAACACCTATGACCCCAAGCATATCAAGATACGCAAAGGGATCGTGAGCGGTTATCTATAATTAAGAACTAAAGCAATTTGGTTATCTATTCAGTCACCTATAAATGAAATCAAGTGATTTGTGAAGGGGATGGCTCGTCCTTCTAATGAGTTAGTTTTGCCTTTAGTTGAGAAGACTTTTTATAACTGTAATAGTAAAGATAATTTGATCCATGCAATATGAAAGTAGAAGGAACCAATTACATTAATTGAAATAAAAATAAAAACTTACAAAAGTATCCATCGACTACCTGACATCTCTAATGTAGATGACAATGCTCTAGATCTAAATCTTCCTTGGTCCAATAACTTGGGTATAAACGAGTGGAATCATACTATTAGAAAAGACAAAAAAGAAGTCTTCATTGCAATCCAATGCTTGGAGTAGATTGAAGGGAATTGCATTACTCCTAATAGGTAAGTTTAATGTAGTCGCATAATTGGATAGGACTACACTACTCCTATGCCAAAGCCAGTCCTGCGTAGCAGTATAAACAGATTACCTTAGTCTAAGATAAGCGAAGATAAGATTGTTGAGGATTCTTCTTATTTGGTTAAAATAAATAAATGCATTTGAATTTTGAAAATCAAATAAGAAATTAAAATTTTGGTTTCCCTCCAAAGTTATTTTGAAAAAGTGTGAAAATTTTGTTTTTCTTTTCTCCTATATTGCCTCGTCATGGGAACTTTTTGTGGTTTATAAACATTGTTGTGGATAGCTTACTTGAAGAAAAAAATGGAGAGAGAGGTTAGGTTGTATTCCACATTGGAACAAAAGCCCATGCGCGATTCGAAAATGGCCAACCATTCAGTAATCCAAACAGTCAGATTAAGGATCCAATGGTTTGTAACCCCTAGATTAATGACCAACGTTTCGAAACATTTTTACAATATTTTGATCTTTGATGGCCTCAGGTGTAATGGTCCACTTGCTTTATCTATATAAACTGGACCCTCCAAGTCTAAAGCATCAGAAATCCAATAGATTTCCTCTACAAGGACACAAAATTTCTCTCCTTTTCTTTTAACTAAAACAAGTTAGTAACATATTGAGTACTTGAACTCATTGAGTTCTAAGTTTGAATACTCACTGAGTCTGCTAAAGACAGTGACTACATTAGCTGATTTCCAAAGGTGGTTCCTTCCTGATTGCTGCACACGGGACTAAGCAAGATTTGTTGTAAACTGAAAGAAATTCACCAGCAACCTTCCAGCGATCTCTAATCTCAAAAGAGGGGGCGGATCATGCTTTAAGGAAATCGTATCTAATACATGCTTCAACCTGATTCTGATTAATTTTCTAGTTTGTTTTTCGGTATTAAAATCCTAATTTCAGAATTTTTCCAACAAATAAAGCTAAGATAAAATGAAACGATGGAAAGGTGGCACTATAGATTTGATTTGTGTTGGGTTGGGTTGGTGACGACTCAAAGCTCTTCGATGTTTCTCCTATTTATAAGATTTTGAAGCAGTAACTGGAAAGAGATCTTCATAGCTACTTCTCATATCTGTCGATGTAGAAATAACTGTCTGGGCGGGAGATAGTTGTGGCTTACCAAACAATGTTACATATGCTAGTAATTTGTTGTGGGTTGGTCATTGGTTGCATGCACGTCCTGCTCTTATTATATGGACAGGGGTCTCTTTCGAGATGCCTCGTGCTAGTGATAACCATCCCTTTCTCTGCACGAACATGCGTAATGCACCATGAAACTTAACTAACTTAGTGTGGGTGTTATTCTACTCCTCGAATATTTTTTTGTTGTAAAGGCTTCTACAATATATTAGAGTGCATCGGCCAAATTCTTCACTTGTTGCAACCATGATTTGGTTGATACCCTTTTTTTTTATATCATAAAGCCACTATGTTGAATAGTTGGCTTTCCTCCATGAGTGGGATATGTGACAAGTGTATTATTGTTATAGCCAGCTTGGCTTATCGTTTTTAGGTTACTGATGAGTTTACAGATTCTGATCACATTCATCCATTAAAGCAATCAAAAGACCCTTCGTTTGTCTCTTGTTGAGATTTTGCTACCATGTGGCATCATTTGAGTCATTAGGCGTAAACAAATCTTGATTAATATCTAAGTCATATTTTTATGGATTTAATTCTTCATGTAAACGAATGGTTAATCTGAAAGTCTTATAAGATCTATAAGGAAAATCACTTCCATAGTATATCCCCGATAATCATATTAGGAGATGATTCAAATTTTTCATTTTAACAATTAAACACATTTCCTAAATGTTGATTAATGCTGATAAGATGTCCAATTGTCCAAATTATCGTCTTCTATGAAAATAATGATTTTTCTATTATTTTGTATGTATAAAATTATTTATATTATAATTATAAATTATAAAAATCTCATTTTTTAACAAAATTAAGGAATTTAAAAAGTATGCCCTTTTATTTGTATGAGAAATTGATTCTCCTAACGATGAAAAGTATAAGATAGAGTACGGTTTCTTTTGAATAAGTGGAATCCAAAAAGTATATTTGAAATGGAAACCATTATATTTTACAAAAAATATTGTCTATTATATTTTCTCTCACCAGGGATTATGTGGAATGTAGTGACATTGGTGCTTGGAGGTGGAGCTATGGAATTTGCAATTGAATTAGTACTGTAAATCTTTGCATTTGTCTATCAAAACCACCAAAATCTTATAAATCTATTCTAAAAAACTAAAAGTTAAATTAATTTTGGGCCTTAGACATATTAATAAAATGATGAGAAAATTAGTTCATCTAACTAATCCTAACTTATTGATACCCGGAAGAATGGTTAACCTATAAAAAAAGAGCCCACTAATCCATTTAGCATACTTATTACACTTGCTTTCTAGGCAATGCTCCATCTAAAGTGGAGCCCACAAATTTGGAAAGTTTGACTTGAAGTACTTGTATTCACGTGCACAAGTGGATGTATGCGTGCACATGGTTCATGGGCCATCACACTTGGAGAAAAGCTTTGTTGGTACGTGAGATTTGACCCTGATGTGATGCTAAAGTGACTTGGGGTGGGTCGGTAAGTGGAAAGGCAGAGTAATAACTCAATTTTTTAAAATTTTGATGCCAAATTTATTTTGAATGCGTAATCCAAGCATCTTTCTGTTACACAGAAGCAATTAAGCATGAAGATGTATCCCAGTGGAGATCTAAATTCTCAACTACAAGGAAGAGAACACTATATAAAATGTGAGATTTCTAGATTTGGTGAATTAGAGTTTTTAAGAAAGAATGAATTTTTCTAAGAGAGAGAGAGAGAGAGAGAGAGAGAGAAAAGTGCTTCAAACTAAAGTCTTACATCTATATTTATAAATCTTCAACTTAGAAAAAGTTCAATTAAAGACTTATTCTAGCATACTTTTAAGTTATCATCATAATGAAATATAAAGAATGAGAGTGCAGATTGTCTATGTTGAAGGCACAAAAAAATTCTTTGCCAACTATTCTTATTGGTCCATATCATCACTAATTGACATCAGCTCACAAAGAAGCCAATTTTTCCCATCATATATGGATTGCGTGCTGCACAACCCCACTTTTATCATGTGGAATTTCTCTAGGCCCCACCATGATCTATCTGTTAGATCCACACCATCCATCAATTTTTTTAGATTAATCTAAAGCATAAGACAAAGAATGAGGCACATCCAAAGCTCAAGTGGACCACACAATAAAAAGCATGGGACTAAACGAGTAACGTTGAAACCTTCCTACGGTTCACTGTGAGGTTTATTTGCCATCTAACTTCTTCATAAGGTCACTTAAACCTTGATGAAGGGAAAACACAAACATCATCTTGATCAGAGTTGTCTATGGCCCTAAGAAGCTTTCAATGGTAGGCGTTCAATTCCCACTCTTTCTTGTCATGTGGCCCACTTGAGCGTTAGATCTGACTCATTTTCAACTTCGTGACCAAAAGGTATGAAACAAAATGGATGGACAGTGTGGATCTAATAAATACATCATGATGGGCGCCATAGAAGTTCCACATTTCAACCATTCCAATTTTCTTCTCTCTAAGCGAGCAGAGGAATTTCTTGATGTGGGAAATTTATGCGGGACCATGATGATTTATTTATGAGATCCACACCATTCATATATTTTTCAGATCTTTCTAGGTTATAAGCCTAAAAACAAGGCAGATCCAAAGCTCAAGTGGAACACATCATAGGAGACAGTGGAATTGATGCTACCTTTGAAAACTTCTTAGGGTCATAGACGCTCTGATCAAGCAGATATTTGTGTTGTACCTTTATCCAAGTTAGGTATGGGTGGCCTTATGAACAGGTTAGATGTCAGATAAGCCTCATGCTTGGCCCTAGGAAGGTTTCAATCATACTTTGTGTAATCCCCATTGCTTTCTTTGGTGTGGTCCACTTGAGCTTTGGATGTACCTCATTTTTGGAATCATGCTTTCAACCTATTTGGAAAAATTGATAGACGGTGTGGATGTAATACAAAGGTCATGGTAGGGGGCGGTGAAGTTTCATACATTAAAAGTTGTGCTATGTAGCACGCAATGTATTAGGAAAATGACGTGGGTGAATGAGAAGCATCGGCACTAGAATTTCCTATGCTTTCAACACAGACGATCGGCATTCAAAGAATTATCATGTTCTCTTAGAAAATCCAACTTATACCATTTAATCAGGTAGATCTATTGTGAGACCTTTGAGACTAATTCTCCCTAGGGTTTGACATTGTATGAAATCCACAAGTTAATAAAAAAATAATTCTTCCTAATCTCCAACCACTTGTCCTGGAATGTTGATTTCGTTCACATTCAATTCTAATGCTTTAATCGTAATGCAGATTATTTACTCTTGAAACTAAATGAATCTTATCTTCACAAAATTTATTTATTAAAACCTTTTAAAATATATTTAATATAATAATATAAATATTTTTTAGAAACCTTTTGTAATAAAATCCAATCATCCATTCCATCCAGTGTCTTAGACAACTCTCTCTAGGATCATCACCGGCAAACAGTCATTTATGATCTTCCTCCATCCTATCTTCTTGACCTAATCTTGATTTAACCACTTTCCCAAGGTACTTCTAACCTAGCCCATGCGGTGTGCGTAACCTTGAGAATGTACACTAAAGTAGTATCACCCTTACAAGACCATATAAGAACTAGAGTAGAATTGGATGGTCACCCTTGCATTAAAGTAGTATCTCCCGATCAACCAACGATTAATTCTCATTGTAATATATAGGCTTACGCGATCTCACTAATTAGGAACGGAGTTTGTGCCGGTTTGTATGAGAACTCAATGTTTATTTCATAAATTAACGTAGAGGTACATCTTACATGTTCATTTTCTATAATATGTTTTTATACTAGTAACTTTACAAAGTAAGATCACCAGGGCTCGCACTACATCTCATCCTCACCATCTTACATGCATCTCAACATACATCCCTATTCTTCACAATATACATATGCAATTCAAAGGCCAATTCAAATATCTATACCCTATAAACTCGAACTTGGAAATATCTCAATCTCATTCATAGACATGTACACGTGTCAACAGTAGTTTGATGAACTGCACAAGTCTAACAGATGGATAAGGTTTTCTACTGTTAAAGAGGAATTTACCTTTTATTCTAAACCGTCCATCACAGTTTAAAGGATTCATAACATGGGGAATGGAGTTTACACTTCTATCTACCTAGAGTTAGATACTTCAATAATGCTTCAGCTGACCATATATATCACCTAATGACTGGCCATGGAAGTCTTGTCAACCATAGTTCAAAAACTAGGCAACTAAACTTGAAGCTCGGTGAATCAGCTCTATTCGACTGGCTTGGGTCGATTAATAGTTCCAAAACTCAGTTAACTTGAAACTTGACTGAGTCAACTTGACTCGGTGACATTACAAGCCGAGTCTCTTGGAAACTCACTGACAACAATATTCATGGAAACCTTTCTGGTCCACAGAAGTTTTGGATGAGGCTAATATTTGTGTTTCTACTTCATTCAAGCGGGAATAAGCTTATGAATGGTTTGGATGGCATATAAACATTACAGTGGGCCAAGAAGGTTTCAACGGTGGGCAATTTCACCCGCACTATTTCCGCTCATGTGACCCACTTGAGTTTTGTATCTGACTCATTTATGGGCTTATCTCCTAAGGCAGCTGGCGAAGCTAATGGAAAAAAAAAAAAGGATTTTTCACAGGAAAGTCATTTCCACTAGATTGAAAGATTTCCTACATATATAGTAGGATCCTAGCCATTCAATATGAGTCATGCAGATAGATGATCAATAAAATAAATACAGAATGGTCCAACTTCCGCTGAAAGGGGCCCAAAATTGGAAGGTGTGATCTTGAAATTTAGGAGACCTTTTAGGTATTGTCTATCCACTGTGGGTCTCATCAAGCCAACGTTTCAGATCCATGATTGTGCATATCTGCGTGTCATTAGATTGAGGACTGTATGTTCTGTCGGACATAGATTATTCATGGGACAATCATAACCTTTGAACTCAACCGTCCACATTCAACTGATGTAGGGCCAATGTTTAGCAAAGCAATCGATGATAAGATGGCCCACAAAGTGAACAGTTGATGTTAAAATGATCCCCCAGATTAGAAGATTTCTGACCGTTGGATCAATGGCCTACGAATACGTAGGTAGAAAGAAAAAGTAAAGCAACATTTTAAAACAAAGACCACTGATTAGATGGCCGCTGTCGTCCAATCTAGAATATTTTTAGTAGTCCTCAATACATGTTGTGGCGTATCTGATCAACGGTCTAGATCTACTAACTGGATGCATCAGGACACTATTCATGTAATCATGCATCCGTCTATTAACTTTGATGAGAAGATACAGCATGCCAGTGGCATTTGATAGAACTTTTCGGACAGCTAAACTAAATTATTGAAGGGCCCAGATGCACGAAATTTCTAGGAGTTTAGTATGTGTCATCATTCAGACCGTTGAAAATGGAGATCATTAGTGATAGATTGCAACATGAACGCAGTTTGGTTTGGTTTGGGCCACCTACATCTGTCGTCGTCATCATCGTCAACCACCCATCTTGGGACGTCTTTCATTTGAATGTGAACAGTTGCTGTCTTTTGCTTCTTGATCTTCTATTTTCAGGCCAAAAGTTGAATGGTTTGGATTTTCCTATCACGGATATTATCATGGCACATCCATGCTGGATACGAAATAAGTATAATTTTCTTTATCGGACAGCTGCACATTTTATACAGTTATTATTCACTACGGATTCCTTTGTATTTTATAACAATCATGTTTGGCTCGAAATTTAGCTCATTGGTACACGTCTATTGTGCCATGCGTGCTACAGCCTTGCCTTGAATGTCTTTGACCCCAAGGGCCGAGATAGCAATAGAGGTTATGGGTGGGCTTTTATCACCAAGAACCCAAGCAGTTCAGCTATCTATTCAGCCACCTGTATACACAATTAAGTCCTTTGCGTAGGGAGTATCAATCCTTTTAATGAGTTCCTTTTGCCTTTTAGGTAGAAAAACTTTTTCTCATAATGATAGCAGTGATATTCCAATTCGTTCAAAGTAAGAACACAAGGAACTTAAATTGTATTAATTGAAATAAAAATAAAAACTTACAAAAAGTATTCATCGACAATTGGCGAACTCAGGCATATACAAAGGAAATTATATTACTAAAAGAGAGAAAAGGTCATCCTTAAAATTCAATGTTTCACATAGATGGAAGGAAATTATGCTACTCTTAGTCTATGTCGGTTTAGCATAGCAACATAGATGGATAGAATTACACTACTATGCTATGATTGATCTAATGTAGTACTGTAGATGAGTTTTCCTATGCTAAGATAAGATAAAAGATCAGTAGTGTTGTGCTGTGAATTTGATTTGATAAGTGTTCGATTGACAAGAGGGCCTGTAGTTCTTTGATTTCCTTTCTATTTATAAAATTTGTTGGACAGTTGTATGGAGAGATCTTCTTTGTCATTTCTCCTATTTGTTAACGTGAGATAACCGTCTAGACCTAAAGATAGTCATGGCTTATCAAACAATGCCATGTATGGTCATCGCTTGTCATGGGTTGGCCTTGGTTACGCACACATCCTACCCTCATTATGTGGACGAGAGTTTCTCTTGAGCTGCCACATATTGGTGATGTTATCTGCTTCTCTACACGAATGTGAACAATGTGTCATGATGTTAGGCCAAATTAGCGTAGTCATCATCCTTAGGGGTGTCAATGGGTTGGGCTTGGGCCTGAAAAATCATAATTTTGAATAGGGCTAGCCCGATGGCCCAACCCAAAACAGTGCAAAATTCGGGCCGAAACCTACCTCAGGCCTAACCCATCGGCAACCCTAATCATCCCACTCAAATATTTCCGTCTATAGGAACATGTGAAACATAATAGCACATCAGTTGAACTTATCATTTGATGTGACTGTGACTGTGTTTCAGTCGATATCCAACTTTAGTCATGAGGCTTCCATATATAGTGTTTAGCTAGCTTTACCATGATAGTAGCATATGCAACATCTGTATTTTTATTGTAGTCACTAGGCTTATCCCTTTTGAAATACTTATGATTTTACAAATCTTATCTTAATCTCATTCCCCGTTGAAACAACCAAAGAAATCTTTCTTTTGCCTAGTAGTCTTGAGATTTTTCTATGACGTGGTCTAAATTGCTAGAACTGGCACTATTAGATCAGAAGTAAATAGGTGCAAATGCATATTTTCAAGACCCGCCTATGATTTGACTGGACCATTATGTTGGGAAAACCGGAAGCAGAAGCGGAACGCTGAAATGCGCGAAGCAGTGCGAGATCAAACGAGTAAACAAGATGCAATCAATCACACACAAGCATTCACCATAAGAGAATCCGAATTTACGTGGAAAAAACCCCTCAACAGGTAAAAAACCACGGCACAAAGCGATCCACTAAGAATATCAGAAGATTACAGAGATTGACAGCCCACAAGCAAGGAATAACAGAGAAAATCCCAAGTTCTCTCTCACACACGTACACCTCTCCCCTCTTCCTAATACGATTAGGAAACCTTAGACACCTTGGGATTACATTCTAAGTCGGGTTACAACTCCTTAAATAAGCAAAATAGAAACACCTTACGCAGTACTGTGAGCTGCGCAAAAAACCCACGCGCACAACCGACCGGTCGCCCGACCGATCGCACCTTGCACAGATACTGTCCAGAGGAAAAATATCCGACACCGCCTCACCACCGACTAGTCGGAGCCCACTGCAGACCGGTCACCCGACCGGTCTGAGCACTCAAAGCATTGTCCAGCAGCCTTTGTGGGTCTGGGCCACGCGGCCAGACCGGTCACCCGATTAGTCTAAGCACCCAGTTCGCACACGTTTGAAGGCTCTCCAACAATCTCCACCAAGGCTTCAAAAATCGAATCAACACCATCCTCGCAACGCCATCTCATCTTCAATCATAGCTCCACCGCTTCTCGTGCCACTGTCGACCCTAACCTTGCAAATTCACGCCCCTTTTCGCTCTTCTCATGTGGCCCTTGGGCACTTGCCACAGACTAGCAACTGTGGATCTCGCTGCCGTTCCTGCAACTCCACCGTGAATCGTGCTCCCGATCAACATGTAAAGATGACCACATCTCCGTCCCTTCATACACACGAGTGCCCCCTTCATCACTTCACAACAACGATCGCTGCCGATAAACACGCACCCTTTCGCCTTGAGTGCTCCAGGAGAAATCACATTCATCTTAATTTTGGGAACGTTCTTCACATCTTCCAGAATTCGTTCAACCCCATCGAACATCCTGATGCGCATAGTACCAATACCCACAACCTTATGAGCGAATCCATCGCCCACAAACTCTGATTCACCACCATACTCCCTGTATGTCGTGAATGAACTCTGGTCAGGACATACGTGACATGAAGCCCCTGAATTTAGGATCCACTCACTACCATGAGATCCCTTGCCAGAAATAGTCAGAACTTCACACAGATCGCCACCGTCCTCTACGGTATTGGCTCCCTCTCCAGAAGAATTTTCATGCCTCTCTTGCTTCAACTTGGGATTCTGACAATCCTCTCTCATGTGGCCCTCCTGGCTACAATTCCAGCACTTCACCTTAGCCTTTCCTTTGCCCTTGGCCCTAGATCCCGATTTTGAGTATCCTCCATGCTCAGAACTTCTTTCTCTCATAACCAGTGCATCTGAGGAATAACGGGAAGCTACGTCAGTGCTTTTCTTTCTCATCGCCTTCAACTGAAGGGCTGAGATAACGGTCTTGACGTTTATGATTTCCTTTCCTGCGTACACAGAGTCCTTAAACGACTCATATGAATCTGGAAGAGAATTCAACAGAATGCATGCTTGATATTCATCCTTCATCGCTTCATCGATCTCCACCAACTTGCAAACCAACCTATTGAACGTGCTCGGGTGATCCTCCACCTCAATTCCTTCAGTCATCCTTAAGGTAAACAACTACATCAACACATACATGCAATTCTCTAGAGATTTATTGGCATAAACCTTCTCTAGCTTCGCCATCGTTTCAGCCGCAGTCTTCTCCTTCATGACATGATAGAGAACATCATCCGTAAGGTTTAACAGGATAGAGGTTCTAGCTTTCTTGTCGAGCCTCATCCACTCATTATCTTTCATAGCCTCGAGTCGCTTTCCAAGAGTTTCATCAAGCTCTTGATGAACCAGGAAGGATTTAACCTTCACCTTCCATAGCTCAAACTTATTTTTCCCAGAGAACTTCTCTAACTCGAACCTTGCGCTCGATCCCATCTTCTCGTCTCAGATTTGAATCTACTCCACCCCAACGATATCTCTGATACCACTTGTTGGGAAAATCGACAGTAGAAGCGGAACGCCGAAACTCGCGAAGCAATGCGAGATCAAACGAGTAAACAAGATGCAATCAATCACACACAAGCATTCACCACAAGAGAATCCGAATTTGCGTAGAAAAAACCCTCAACGGGTAAAAAACCATGGCACAAAGCGATCCACTATGAATATCAGAAGATTATAGAGATTGACAACCCACAAGCAAGGAATAACAGAGAAAACCCCAAGTTCTCTCTCACACACACCTCTCCCCTCTTCCTAATACGATTAGGAAACCTTAGACACCTTAGGATTACATTCTAAGTTGGATTACAACTCCTTAAATAACCAAAATTCTGAAATTAGAAACACCTTACGCAGTACTGCGAGCTGCGCAAGAAACCCGCGCGCACAACCAACAGGTCGCCCAATTGGTCGCACCTTGTACAGATACTGTCCAAAGGAAAAATATCCGACGCTGCCTCACCACCGACTGGTCGCCCCACTAGTCTAGGCACTCAAAGCATTGTCCAGCAGCCTTAGTGCGTCTGGGCCACACGGCCGGTCACCTTGACCGGTTTGAGCACCCAGTTCGCGCAGGTTTGAAGGCTCTCTAACACATTAGATCATAGGAATGGTCCCCCTAATATCATTCTGACCGGTTGATCACAGCCCTTAAAACGAGGGCCTTCAAAATAAACGGCAAAATACTTTTCACTCTCACCCTCCTTTCTGGATTACCTTAATTGCGTGGTTGTGACTATAATTCAATCACGATTACGTCATGTTCAATCTACAGTCAGTAACCAATGGCCGTTCTTGACTGTGACCACGTGTCACCCGGCCACACGTAGACATGCACATTGAAAATGGATTTCGAAGTTTTATTTTCTTGAAATAATGGGGAAGCGTGACATATGTTATACTGCATTTGAGGTGTGTGGGACCCCTTGACTGTGGGGCCACTGTGATGTATGTGACTACATCCACGCCGTCCAACCTAATTGAAAGTTCAATTTAGGGCACGATCCAAAAAATGAAGCAGTTCCAAATCCCAGATGGGCCATAGTACAGGAAACAGTGGTGATTGACCATTAAAAACTTCATGTGGCCCACAAAAGCTCTGGATCAAGATGATATTTTTGTGGTCTCTTCATCTAGCTATATGTGACCTTATCAACAGGTTGGATGTCCAATAAACATTGCGGTGGAATCCATGAAGTTTTCAATGGTAGAGATTCAATCACGACTGTTTCTCTGCTGTGGTGCATCTAAGATTTGAGTCAGCTTCGTTTTTTGGTTCATACTCTAAAATGAGCCTTCAAAATGGTTGGACGGTGTGGATTTTAGAAACATACATCACTGTGAGCCCCACAGTCAGGGGTCCCACCCACCTCGTGGAACAGGGGTCTCACCTAATCCGCTCCCGAGTTTGGGGAAGTTCCTATGGTGGGTTAGTAGGTGTCCCCTTTCCCAATGCCCCCACTGTTCCCTTTGGCGTGGCCAACCTGAGTTGTGAATCAAGGCGGCATGTAATGGACGGCCTTGGATAGCACTCCCACATCAAAGTGGACCCTACGCATCTTGAATGTACTGTAATTAGTAATTAGTTAATTACCATAGCTTTTGGAACATATGTGATCATTTTCCTAAAAATTATATTTATATTTTCACATGATAATTTAATCTCTCTGTCCCAGCTAGGAATTGATATTCCACTGTGTGGCCGAAAAATTAGGTTGGTCAATCACCAATGTGGGACATGAATATTGGACCAACTTGATTTTTAGGCCATGGTAGAGATGGTTCAACCACTTATGAATGGCTCGGATCCAAGTTATCGAATAACTGACTGAGGCCATAATGGCCATGATAGGCCAACCTTATTGCTGGCATATGATGGCCATTACAATCCCCATAACGGTTGAGATTTATTGGAAGTAAAAAATATATCAGCCTGTTATGGCCCCATGCATATCAGCTCGTTATGTCCTATTTTTTTTCTGTAAACCAAGCGTTCCAACCTCATGGTGGGGTAGCAGCACCATTCTTACCATTAAACAGAACTGTTTTCTGTGGTGGGGTCCAGTTGAGCTTTGGATCATGCCTCATTCTTTGGCTCATGACCTAAAATGATCTCTCAAATGGATGGTTGGTGTGGATATAACACATACATCATGGTGGGGCCCACGAAACTTGGTGACGTCACTTCAGTAGTGATATAGCTACTGAAGCCGTAATCCTTGTCTCTTGGTCAGTTCTCACGCTAGGATGAGCGAGCCCTTGTATCGCAGGATGTTTGCTGAACTTCGTAACTGGAATGTTCGTTGGGAGTCATCTTGTCTTTCACTTCCTCCAGTGCTTTGTGATGCACACTGCCTTCCTCTGATGCTGGTAGGCTTTCGATCTTACTTTTCTTATCATCCTATTCGGTTCCTGTGGCAGCTTGGGTATGAGCAGGATGTTCCTCATTTCGCTTTCACGGGTATCGGGCGTCGAGTACTTCCCTCTAGATCTTCTGACTTCAGGACCCGGATTGATTGTTCTTGGGCGAGCTACCTGACTGCTGATTTGCTGGGTTTTGAGCTGCGGACTTTTCCGATGGTGACCGCCCCATATCAGTACTGGGTTGCTGAGCAGTCTTTGTACCGACATATCCCTTGCTGGCACCAGACTGCTGATGAGGATAAGCAGGATATCCTTGGGGATGCAGGCTCTTCATCTGGTTCATATGAACCCTTTGAGGAGCGCCCGTTTATCGATCCTGGCTTCCTTTTGGCCACTCATGGCCATCTGCTGTCTGAGATCTCTGCACTTCGGTATCATCGTGAGATGATGTCGAGGAGATTGGTTACCGATCAGAGGTTGACTGATGAGGAGACAGCGATCCGTACCCTTGAGCGCGATGAGGCGCATTACCTGCGTATGGAGGTGAGCAGGTTGAGAGCGAGACTATCTTTTTATGAGTCAGAGGACTCACCTGATGTGGCCGAGGAGGAGGGTAGAGATTGATTGTGTTGGCCACCTGCACATTCTTTTTTGCATGTATGATTGATGATGATATATTTTTTTGTATTTTTTGAAAAAGATGATATGATATGTGTAAAAGAAATATGATGCATCTAATTAAAAAAGAGAAAACTGTTTGAAAATCTACTGTGCCATGAGTTGTCTTGTGAGTGTTTCTGGACTTTGTGTCTGGATATAGGAATCAGAACTGGGGCTCGGTCAATGATTTGACCGATGTCTCGAGATTTGACTTGCTTGATCCTTTGGTTCCCTAGAGATGTAGGCAATGGAAACTCTTGCTTCCTGAAATTGTCAGAGTTTGTAGAGTTCTTCACTCCTGACTGTACTTCCTCTTGTTCTTGCACTTTCACTGCTTGAACCGATCTGGACTGTCTGATTTCTTGGTACTTGCACTTTTATTTTTTCTTTTTTTTTTCATTTGAGCCATTTTTGCCTGCAGTGCTCTTTCGAGTTTTCACCACAGTCGGCTTTTTCCCGTCATTTTTGCCCGTGGCGCCCTTTCGGGTTTTCACCACGTCCCGGGTATTTGGTCTTGCCTGCCCCTTGGCAGCTATGCTGTTTTTACCCTTGGCGCCCTTTCAGGTTTTCACCAAGTCCGCTGTATGCCCACTGTTTTTACTCGGAGCGCCCTTTCGGGTTTTCACTCCGCCCTCTTTGTTTAGGCACACATTTTCTTTTTCTCTTTTTTTTTCTTTTCCTGCATCCTTGGATAACTGCGGCGGCTAGAGGTCGGGAATCCGTCGTTGCCGGCCAATGGCAGTCTTTCAGCCCTTATCCTGAGTTACGATAATAGAGTTGTCGGTCTTTGCTAAAGACCCCTCTGAGATGAATGGATGGATGACTGTGTTTCTTGGATTGATTTTTTTTTTCTTGAGTGCCTTTCTTTGGCTTCCCTTTTTCTTTCTCTTTTTTTCTCTTTTTTTTTATATTCTTTTTCTCTCCCCTTTTTTTTCTTTTCCTTTTGAATCCCCCCCTTTTTTTTGTATGTTTCTCTTTTTGAATCCCCTTGTTTGAAACACTTGTTGGTGGACGGAAATGATTTCTCAGAGGTCTTAGCTTCAACCTCTTGACTTCAGCTTTATTAAAGTAACTTTTGATAAGGTCAGAATGGCTTACCCGTGAAAGATCTTCACGTTGTCGGCGTTGGTTGGCTCAGGAAGATCCACCCCTCTCATGCTGGTGAGTCGGAGGGCGCCTCCGGGAAGTACTTCTCTGACGATCAGTGGCCCGTCCCACAAGGGTTTGAACTTTCCTCTGGGGTCCGGAAGGTGCGACGGTAGAATCTTCTTCATAACCATGTCGCCTACCTTGAAACTTCTTTTTCGGCCTCTCTTGTTATAAGCCCGAGCGATCCTTTTCTGATAACACTGTGAATGACTTAGTGCACGCAAGCGCTTTTCATCTGCTAGCTGCAACTGATCGAATCTGGCCCGTTGCCATTCTCCTTCTTCAATTCCGCTTTCTAATAACACCCGTAGTGATGGTATTTCCACTTCGACTGGTAGAACTGCCTCCATTCCATAGGTAAGCTCGAAAGGAGTAACGCCCGTAGCAGACCGTACAGACGTTCGATAGGCCCAAAGTGCATATGGGAGCATATCTGACCAATCTCGATAGGTCACGACCATCTTCTCGAGTATCCTGACGATTGTCTTGTTTGCGGCTTCTACCCCACCATTCATCTGGGGACGGTAGGGGCTTGATCGATGACGTTGGATCTTGAACTTGCGGAGGAAGTCATCCATCTTCTTGTTGACAAACGGGGTCCCATTATCTGTGATGATAGCATTAGGGATTCCATACCGGCATATGATGTTGTTCTTCATGAATTTGATCACTTGAGATGCTGCAATCGTGGTGTAGGAGGCTGCCTCTACCCACTTGGTGAAGTAGTCAACTGCCACAAGTATGTACTCGTGACCATTTGATGCTTTGGGACTGATCTTGCCGATGATGTCGAGTCCCCACATGGAGAAGGGCCAGGGGGTGGTCAGGTTGTATAACTCTGATGATGGGGCATGGATTTGATTTGCATGCTCCTGACACTTGAAGCATTTTCTGACGTGCTGGCAACAGTCTGTCTCCATGGTGAGCCAATAGTAGCCAAGTCGTAGAATCTTCTTTGCCATTATGTGCCCATTCATGTGAGGGCCACAGATTCCTTCGTGTATTTCTTTCATGATCTTTGCAGCTTCTGTTTCATCGACGCATCGAAGGAGGATGTGATTATAGGATCGCTTGTAAAGAACTTCGCCACTGATGGTGAATTGGCCGGCCAAACGCTGGATGGTTCGGCGATCTGTTGCTGTTGCTAACTCTGGATACTCTTGGGTTTCGAGATATTGCTTGATGTCGGCATACCAGGGTTTGTCAGGGATAGCTTCGGCTTCTTCTATTTGCAGGCAAAAAGCAGGTTCATCTTGAATTTCGACTGTGAGCTCCCATTCTGAAGCTCCTTTTGGGATCTCGAGCATTGATGCGAGCGTGGCGAGAGCATCTGCGAACTGGTTCTTGGCTCTGGGCATGTATGAGAAGGTGATTTCCTTGAATTCTTCGATCAGATTGTCAAGATACACATGATATGGTATCAACTTCTCGTCTTTGGTCTTCCATTCGCCATTGGTCTGATTGATGATAAGCTGTGAGTCTCCAAACACTCGTAGCTTCTTGACGCCCAAGATTATGGCTTCCCTTAAGCCAGCGATGCATGCTTCATACTCTGCCATGTTGTTGGTGCACTCGAATGCGATGCGCCTCGAGATAGGAATAGGGACATCATCTGGAGAGTAGAGGATTGCTCCAATACCACTCCCTTTAGAATTTGCTGCGCCGTCGAAGAATAATGTCCATTCATCTTTCTTCTTCTTTTCATCATCTTCAATGAGCAAGAGATCTTCATCAGGAAAGAACGTCTTGAGCGGCTGATAGTCCAGGAGAGAGTGAGCCGCAAGATGATCGGCGAGGGCCTGCCCCTTGATTGCCTTTTGAGTGACATAGGTGATGTCAAACTCAGACAAGAGTAGCTGCCATTTAGCTATCCTTCCAGTGAGTGCCGGCTTCTCGAACAGGTACTTGAGCGGATCCATGTGAGCGAGGAGGAGAATAGGGAATGCAATCATGTATTGACGGAGTCGCTGAGTTGCCCAGACTAGGGCGAGGCAAGTCTTCTCGATCGGGGAATACCTGGTCTCGTAGTCGGTGAACTTTCAGCTCAAATAATATATTGCTTGTTCCTTCTTCCCGGTCTCGTCGTGTTGGCCGAGGACACAGCCAATGGCTTCTGCTGCTACTGAGATGTATAGCAATAGTGGTCGTCCAGGAGTGGGTGGCACTAGGACTGGAGGATTCATGAGATATTTCTTGATGCGGTCGAAAGCGACTTGGCAATCATCATTCCATTCTTTTGGGACGTTCTTCCGAAGGAGCTTGAATATGGGCTCACAGATAGGTGTGAGCTGTGCGATGAAGCGACTGATGTATTGAATTCTGCCGAGGAAGCCACGAATTTCTTTCTCTGTTCTAGGAGGGGGCATCTCAATGATTGCTCTGGTTTTGGTCTCGTCGACCCTGATGCCGTCCTCGCTCACCATAAAACCGAGGAGTTTGCCTCCCATTGCACCGAAGACACATTTCTGAGGGTTGAGACGGAGCTTGTACTTTTCTAATCTGTTAAATAATTTCTTCAGATCTTCAAAGTGTCCTTCAATTGTGCGAGATTTGACGATCATGTCGTCCACATATACTTCGAGCTCTTTGTTCATCATGTCGTGGAATAGTGCTGTCATTGCTCGCTGATATGTTGCTCCTGCGTTCTTCAGACCGAACGGCATCACCCTGTAACAGAAGGTTCCCCAGGGAGTGATAAATGCTGTCTTCTCACGATCTTCGACGGCCATCTTAATCTGATTGTAACCTGAGAACCCGTCCATGAATGAGAAGATCTTGTATCCAGCAGTGTTGTCGACCAGAGTGTCGATATGTGGCAAAGGGAAGTCATCTTTTGGACTGGCTTTGTTGAGATCTCGGAAGTCGATGCACATTCGAACCTTGCCATCCTTCTTCGGTACTGGTACGATGTTGGCGAGCCATTTAGGGTAATTGGAGACTACCAAGAATCCCGCGTTGTATTGTTTGATGACTTCATCTCGGACTTTCAGGGCCCACTCTGGCTTCATTCTTCGAAGTTTCTGCTTCACTGGCTTCATATCTGCCTTGGTTGGCAGATGGTGTACAACGAGCTCTTCATCTAGCCCCGGCATGTCTTCATATGAGAACGCGAAGTTGGACAATCTTGGAGCTAGGAACTCTATCATTTTCTGTTTCATCTCAGGTGGCAACGATTTTCCAATGCGTACTTCCCTAGGGATCTCAGGCGTCCCCAAGTTTACTATCTCGAAATCATCGGCTACAACATTGGCTTTAGATTCGAACTTTTTGAGGAGATCCTCTAGTTCGGGAGCTGGATCATCATCTTCCTCGTCCCGAGCTTCGTCCAGACCCATGAGTTCAAAGTCTAATTCGATGTCGAAATCATATGATTCGACTTCAAACTCATGCGACTCATTAGACGAACTTGGCACACTATTGAATGCAGGAAAAGAAATATTTTTTGGTTTTTGAGATTTTTCTGAAATGGAAATACTAGATGTTTTTGGCTTTTGAAAGTTTTTAATTTTTTTGGATTTTCGAAATTCACGGGACTTTGAACAAGCGGGCATTACAGACCATGATTGATCCCAACTTGTTCCAAAGTTCCGGTCGCTGCTTAAACAGGCGTTTTTTTTTGGAAGCCAGAGCCCTCAGATGGCTCTTTGGCTGATTTAAAAGTGAGGGGAACAGATGACCATTCAGGACCCCACACTTCCTCCCCTGAAGAGGTGGGGGTTGATGATTTGGGCGAAGAATCATGGTCTGGCCCAATGACCATGACTTCTCGCTGGTCGGGTTCGAGATCTGAGTCGCACTAAGTCCCTCCCGGATCACTTACCTCGCATTGCAGTTCGTCTGGTTTCACAGTGAGACACAAGTTTGGAACCTGGACATCAGACCAATCTAGGGCTGGCCACTTCCCTTTCTTGGTCCAATGGATGGGTTGCTTCTGCCCCTGGCTGATGATTGATGATGTTGACTTTGTAGAGATGGGCAAGTCGTGCCCCTTGCTAATTGGTGCTGAGATGGGCGAGTTGTGCCCCTTGCTGATTGAAGTGGGCAGGTTGTGCCCCTGGTTGAGAGAAGTGGGCAAGTTGTGCCCCTGGTTGGGAGCAGGTGTCAGAGTAACCTGGTCCTGAAGCTGCTGTATTTGACTTCCTTTTTCGTCTTCATCCTTTTCTTCTTCTTCTGGAGGCTTAGATGGTTCGAGAATCTGATCCCATCGAATGGGAGGCCATGTGGCCCAAACTAGGCTCATCGGGAGGCCTTTGTGTAGTGCAGTCGGTTGATTCCCTCCTGGATCTTTGTAAGGTTCTCCTGGCTTGACGAATCGGATGGGCGAGCATCGAAATTTCTTCCTCCTTTTGTCCATGAAGGTTGCCCTATATCCGAGTCCCCACTTGCGTTGGTTATATACCAGCGGTACCTTTCTGGATTTGAAGTGATTCTTCATTCGGTATTTGAGGCTCAGACGCTCTGCCGGTGAAAAGACACGTTCCACCCTTATCGGTTCTGGATTGGCGATAGAGTTCACAGTCTCGAATTCGAAACTATGAAACGGGTCTTCTTCAGAGTGCTAGATATCGATGACCGGGATGTCTGGTTCAGTGGCAGCAGCATTGGAAGGAATGATGAGCTCCTTCTCTGCATGGATAGAGATCACTTGATTTCCACAGATATACTTCACTCGTTGATGCAGGGTTGATGGCACAGCTCCAACCTTGTGCAGCCACGGTCGTCCGAGCAACATGTTGAAAGAGGCTGATATATCCAGGACTTGGAATGTGATGGTGGAGACTTCCGGACCTATCTGTACCTCTATGTCGACCTCCCCTTCCACTGATCGGCGGGTGTTGTCGAATGCTCTGACGCATATGGTGCTGGGTCGGAATGAAGAAGGACTGATTCCCAGACGTTCTGCAGTCTTGAGTGGGCAGACATTTAAGCTTGAGCCATTATCGATAAGGACCAGCGGAACACAGAGGTCTTTGTATCGTAAGGCTATGTTGAGGGATCGCCCATGATCACGTCCCTCTGTTGGCAACTCATTATCTGTGAAGGTGATGGCGCGCGGAGCCAGGAGTTGTCCAATCATCAAAGCTATCATTCCTGGTGCCGTATCGGAGGAGACATGAGCATCGTTCAAGGTTTTGCCAAACATTTCTCGGTGTATGCGAGATGTGCAGAGTAGCTCCCATACTGAGATTTGTGCAGGGATTGACTTGAGCTGAGTCGCCACATCGTATGCGGCTTCATTTTTGTTGCCGAGGCCTGAGAGAGCGCCTTTGGTATCTCCTCTGTTCTGATTATCTCTTCGGATGCAACGCCCATTGGGATTCATGTTCCCCACTTCCGCACATTCTGGATAGTGCCATGGAACCTCTTTGTAGTTTTCCTCCCTTTTGCCTTCTAGGACCACCGGTTCTTGCAACAGTGCTGTTGTGGGTACCAGATCTTCCTCGTATGGAGCTTTTGCCTTGAGGACTACATTGTTGCCTGTGCTGAAGGGGTAATATCGAGGCTTGTCTTCATAGACCACATAAGTTCGTGGTCCTGGCTTGACTGTTCCTGGGGCGGGAGGCTCCCATGGAATGAATACTGGTCCTCTTGATATGGCAGGAGGTTTCTCTGTTCGTCCGAGCTGCCGTAGCGTGATTGATACGCCTCCGGGACTTGCCAATTGCAATATGACAGGCTTGACTGGAAGAGCTCCTTCCAAGACAACGGGCTCTTGCTGCTGATGAGTGTAATCCTTCCATTGCGGATTGGATTGTTCTGGAGTTGCCCCTTGCAAGATGACAGGTTCGTATGTGGGCTCAATGTATGATTGTGCTCCTTCCAGGACGACTGGTTCCCAGCTTGAATAGTTGTAAGGTGCCCCTTGAACAACTGGTATATCATATGGAGGTGCTCCTTCAAGCACTACTAGCTCGGAGATTGAAGGAAGAAAGGGACTTGCCCCTTGCAAGACTGGAGGAGGATTTGTTGGCTCATAAGTGTAGGCGTGAATGGATTGGATGGGGGAGAAGAAGCGATCGAGATGATCCACTTCTTCTATACTATTGACTGCAGGGCCACGAGACAAACTGGGGTCCGTCGGATGTTGAGGCAGAGGATTCTGAAGGATGTTGGTGGAAGCTGCTGGAGAAGTTCCAGGGACCGAGATGACGATCTTGCGGTCATCAGTTAGGTCTTGTATAGCATTTTTCAAAGTATAGCATCGATCAGTGGCGTGGCCACGTCCTTGATGGTAGGCACAATACTCATTTTCTCGGTAGTTTGGAGGCAGAGGATGAGGTGGAGGCCTAGGTGTCATCAGAGTGAGTAACTGCTTTTGTACCAGCGTAGTCATGATTTGACTAAGTGGTTGACTGAGTGGAGTGAACTTCCTGAACTCCCTGTAATTCTGCCTGTTCTGGTATGAGTATTGGCCATTTCCCCTGAATTGCTGCTGTTGTCGAGGTGTTTGTGGCTGAGGATTCGGTTGTGGCCGATACCGCTGAGGCTGATGCTGAACTTGATTCTGCTGATACTGTTGACGTCCCTGTGGGGGAGCATGTTGATTTCCTTGAGCAGTGGTGTTGATGTTGTTTACCTCTGTTGGGCGGGGAGGAGAACCACTGCGGTTTCCATCCCGTGCCCGATAGGTCTTCCTTCCACTCTGTTCCTCTTGACTGGAGTGGCTTGATGAGGCCATGGGGAAATCGTCCCGACACGGATTCCTGCTTCGACTTGCTCTCCAGCACGGATTAGCTGCGAGAAGTTCGCGTATGGATGCGAGATGAGATACCCGGATATGCCTGGATATGTTGAATGAACAATCATGGAGATTTGTTCTTCATCGTCGATGGGTGTCCGCATTCTGGCTGCCATAGCTTGCCAACGTCCCACATAAGCTGATAGTGTTTCATCACTCCTTTGCCTGAGTGCTGCGAGGTCGGCTCTTCTGGGTGCCATGTTGAGATTGTATGCGAATCTATCGACGAAAGCCTGGGAAAGCTGTTCTCATGTTCTGATGCGGTGGCAGTCCAATGAAGTGTACCAATCTAGGGCATCGCCCTTCAGAGATTTTTGGAACAAACGAATAAGGGCCCCTTCATTTCTTACGATTGCACTCAGCTCCCCGCAGAAAGCCTTGAGATGTGCTGTGGGACAACCGCTGCCATCGTATCTCTTGAATTTTAGTACCTCAAAGTTTTGAGGTACTTGAGCATCTGGGAAAGGACACAAGTCTCTGAACTTGGTCGAAGGTAAGTCGATTCCTTGCTGTCGCTGAAGCTGATTTTGCAAGATCTGGAACTGCTCCCGCAACTCGTCCAGTCCTGAGTGATCTGTTCGAGCGACTGGTGCCTCCTGGAGTAAGGCACGTTCTTCTTCGGCATAGTGGTCGATGTCTTCGACCCTATGGGCTTGCTGAAAAGCAACCGCGGGTTGCTGAAATTGATTTGATGACTGAACTGGATTCTGATGAACTTGTGCTTGAAATGATGGTAACTGAACTGGAGACTGTACTGAAGGTTGAACTGGAACTTGCTGGAAATTGACTGGATTTTGCTGAATTGAAGATTGCTAAAAATTAACTGGATTTTGCTGAATTGAAGATTGCTGGAAATTAACTGGAATCCCATCGGCGGGGATGTGCTGGAATTGAAAAGTGCTCCTGTTTGCAGGAGGCTGAGATGCTGGGAAGTGACCCCCTTGTTGGGTATTCGCCACTGTCCGCTGATTGATGTGGGCTTGACACTGACCCCCGTTGTGGGCATTCGCCAGTGCTGTCCCTGTTGCTGGAAATTAAATTGAAATCCCATCGGCGGGGATGTGCTGGAATTGAAAAGGTGTCCCATCGGCGGGGACATGCTGAGATCTACTGAGATTGTTGTTTGCAAGATTGACTGGAAGCTGACTGGATGTTCCTGCAACGGAAGTGCTCTGAGATGGCCTTGTCGTCGCAGGAAGATATTGAGAAGGATGCCCCATAGCGAAGGGCTGAGATGGCTGCTGTCGGTAGTCTTGGGCAGACTCCGATGGTTGTGCTTGATTTGAACTAGAGGCCGGGAGGACCCGGCATGGTTGCTGAGATTGCTGAACTGGGCCAACTTGATTGTTGGCTGCTGCGGTGGCTTGTGCTTGCATGAATTGCAAGAGCATTTCTTGCATTGCTCTCACTCCTTGTGCCAATTCTTGTATGATTGGCGTATTATCAATGGGCTGTTGCGTTGGAGGTTACGCTTCGGTCATTTCAAGAGCAGGGAAGTGATGAGTTTCTTCTTCGTGGTCGAACATGGCTTGCTGAGCCCGAGTGCGGATTATGCTGCGGAAGGGAAGCTGTCTCCGAACACGTTGAGCCCGAGGTGGCGCAATGGTGAGGACTATACTCTACTCTTTTTGGGTTTTGGGATTTTCTATTTTTTTTTTTTTTGGAATTTTTTTTTTTTTTTTTTTTTGGGTTTGGGTAGAATGCTATGCAGATGAGATTGTATGAGGATTAATGACTTTCAAGTACGGGAAGGATTCTGTTTTCAAGTCGGATCACGACTAGTGGGACTAGCTTATCCCCAGCGGAGTCGCCATTCTGTGGACCCTCGCCGATTTTTCCGCACTCCCACACGACGTTCTTCTCCCTTCCCCTTTCCTGTCGGAAAAGAAGGAGATGAGGATGCGTGAGTGCGAAATCGCTGTTTGTGCCACTGGCTTGCCTCGTTCTCGAGGGCTTTGTTTGGTTGTCGTGTTAAGCTGGATATGTTTAAATGAGTTTATATAAGACCAGAGTCGCCACTAGCCAGTTACTTCGAATCTACAGTCGGCTAGACCCCGTAGAAACGTTAGAGAAGGGGATCCGAAGATCCTTTCCTCTAAAATGACTCCTGTTGATCTGCGGCCAGAGATTCAAGGTAAGGGATCACGGTTACAGGGTGGGAAGAGGTTAAGCACCCCACACACTGCCCGTACCGAAGTACGGTCTCTACTTCACAGAATCGATCGGATACTTGAAAGTCTAGTTTAATCCTCGTATATTCTCATGGATGACATGATGCATGAATGCGGGTCTGAACAATAAGAGTTTCTGATGGGCAGGTTCCAACAACGGGCAAGCCCAGAGCGTACGCTCGAACTGACAGGTGCTTTATGCGAGATGATGCATGCTGTGTGCTTGAATATTCAAAGCGCTTATAGTGATATGTACGTGAATGCAGGTCTGAACAGTAAGAGTTTCTGATGGGCAGGTTCCAACAACGGGCAAGCCTAGAGCATACGCTCGAACTGACAGGTGTTTTATGCGAGATGCATGCGGTGTGTTTGAATAATCAAAGTGTTTGCAGTGAAGCAGGGGGGTTGGAAGAAAAGTAAATGTTGCACTTATGCTAGATGCAAATGAGATGATGCTGGAAAAGAGTAGCTGAGTGGACGGAGGTGTCGCAAGGGTTGGCTTCGAGTGGCTGGATCAAGACTTGGATGGCTTGGGAGGCTTGGACCAGTGGTCAGGCTGGGCTGGACCAGGGCTAGACTCTCCTCACTCGGGCTCTCCTTGGTGGAAAAATGGGCTAAAGGGGAAAGGGGACTCGGATCGCACCCGGACTGGCTGGACTTGAAGGGATGTTGAAATGAGAAGGGGAGGGGGGTATTTATAGCAGCGAGCAGTAGCAGAGCTCGTAATTTATCTCGGGCGGCCTGCCATGGGCCGCCCGTACGGCCGCTCCTCGGTTTCCAGCGAGTACGGTCGCTCCCTCGGGGCTGCTGTTTGACTCGCTGGGTCGACTCAGTGAGTTGACTCAGCGGGTCGACTCGGTGATTTGACTCGACGGGTTGACTTGACGGTTTGACTCGGTGTTTTGACTCGACGAGTTGACTCAGCGGGTTAACTCAGCGGGTTGACTCAGTGGGTTGACTCAGTGAGTTTGACTTTTTTGGGATTTTTTTACTGGCTTTTCTTATGGGGGGTTTTTCAGGCTGATGTTTAGGACTGGGTTGACTGGGTTCAGGCTTGAACTGGGCTATGGAATGGGGCTTACAAGGGTGAGTTTGGCTGAGTTTGGACTTGGGATTTGGGGGTATGGTCCTCCATTCAACCAGCTATCTCTACCAACAGTGTAGCCGAAGGTGGGGTGTCTACACCCGGCCACAAGTAGACATGCACATTGAAAATGGATTTCAAAGTTTTATTTTCTTAAAATAATGGGGAAGCGTTACATATGTTATACTGCGTTTGAGGTGTGTGGGACCCCTTGACTGCGGGGCCACTGTGATGTATGTGACTACATCCACGCCGTCCAACCTAATTGAAAGTTCAATTTAGGGCACGATCCAAAAAAATGAAGCAGTTCCAAATCCCAGATGGGCCATAGTACAGGAAACAGTGGTGATTGACCATTAAAAACTTCATGTGGCCCACAAAAGCTCTGCATCAAGATGATATTTTTGTGGTCTCTTCATCTAGGTGTTTGTGACCTTATCAACAGGTTGGATGTCCAATAAACATTCCGGTGGAATCCATGAAGTTTTCAATGGTAGAGATTCAATCACAACTGTTTCGGTGGTGTGGTGCATCTAAGACTTGAGTCAGCTTCGTTTTTTGGTTCATACTCTAAAATGAGCCTTCAAAATGGTTGGACGGTGTGGATTTAAGAAACATACATCACTGTGAGCCCCACAGTCAGGGGTCTTACCCACCTCGTGGAACAGGGGCCTCACCTAATCCGCTCCCGAGTTTGGGGAAGTTCCTATGGTGGGTTAGTGGGTGTCCCCTTTCCCAATGCCCCCACTGTTCCCTTTGGCGTGGCCAACCTGAGTTATGAATCAAGGCGGCATGTAATGGACGGCCTTGGATAGCACGCCCACATCAAAGTGGACCCTACGCATCTTGAATGTACTGTAATTAGTAATTAGTTAATTACCATAGCTTTTGGAACATATGTGATCATTTTCCTAAAAATTATATTTATATTTTCACATGATAATTTAATCTCTCTGTCCCAGCTAGGAATTCATATTCCACTGTGTGGCCGAAAAATTAGGTTGGTCAATCACCAATGTGGGACATGAATATTGGACCAACTTGATTTTTAGGCCATGGTAGAGATGGTTCAACCACTTATGAATGGCTCGGATCCAAGTTATCGAATAACTGACTGAGGCCATAATGGCCATGATAGGCCAACCTTATTGCTGGCATATGATGGCCATTACAATCCCCATAACGGTTGAGATTTATTGGAAGTAAAAAATATATCAGCCTGTTATGGCCCCATGCATATCAGCTCGTTATGTCCTATTTTTTTTCTGTAAACCAAGCGTTCCAACCTCATGGTGGGGTAGCAGCACCATTCTTACCATTAAACAGAACTGTTTTCTGTGGTGGGGTCCAATTGAGCTTTGGATCATGCCTCATTCTTTGGCTCATGACCTAAAATGATCTCTCAAATGGATGGTTGGTGTGGATATAACACATACATCATGGTGGGGCCCACGAAACTTGGTGACGTCACTTCAGTAGTGATATAGCTACTGAAGCCGTAATCCTTGTCCCTTGGTCAGTTCTCACGCTAGCAAAAAATTTGTGTGGCGAACAAAAGTAGAACTCTTAATACTTATTCTAATGGTCTCATGGAGCGGGTCAAATCTGAGATCCAATTCGCTCTGAATCCATATAATGCAGAGTTGGATCTTAAAATAGGTTCAATTAATTGAATGGATCGGATTTGGGTTCACATAGATAAATCCGAATCATATTCAGGTCAAATCCAAATCATATTCAAGTCAGATCCGAATCTAACAAGAAGATCTAATCGAATCCCCACTATATCATGCTTCAAGTGAACTCTTTTGAAAAAAGTGTACCTAAGGCCTACTTATGGGGCCCATCATGATATATATGTTGCATCCATACTATCCGTTCATCTTCACATATCATTTAAGGCTTTGAGCTTGAATTTGGAGAAGATCCAGGTATTAGGTGGACCATATAACAGAGAACAATGAAGTTGTGTATCCATTATTGAAATTGTTCCAAGACTACTGTGATGTGTATATGCCACCCAAAGCTACCAATATAGGGCTTTTTGGGCCCTTCATGGAGCAAAAAATCAACCAGATATAGAACTCAGGTGGCAACACATAAAGGAAATAAAGGAGATATAACATCAACCATTGGTTTATGTGTGGTTTGTGTGGGACCACCATATTGTGTATTTCCTATCAAAACTATTCATTAGATGTGAATACCATGATGAAGAGAACATATAAAAATAAGCTTAATCTAAAACTCAGGCGAGGTAGATGGCCTGAACTTAAAGGCCTATTTAGATTGTGAATTTCATTAGTAATATATGGTAAAAGTGCAATTATTACAAATTATAATATTACTTGTTTTCGAAATAGGATTTTGATTAATAAACTCATGTTTGAATAGATGTGGTAAAATCATAATGATGCTTCTTTTATTTTACTTCAATATTAAATCACAAAGAAAATACATTAATGTATGTGTTTGGATAAAAGATTTTTCTTATAATGCAATGTAAACTTGTAATTATTATAAACTCATTTATTTATCTCTTTTTTAGATCTACATTGGATCGCAGAATTACAAACATTGTGAAATCATGATAATGACTTACATAATTCATAATCTAACCACGTCTAAGAGATTTTAAATGCAATTATACATTGTTTCCATCATTGTGGCATATACTGAGCTGATGGTTTTAGGATACCATATACATAGGGTTTATTACCTTAGTCATCATAGTGGTTTCACATGTACATATGGTAGCGCCCACAGGCCTTAGATGTTTCGTGTGTGTGGAACAAGTGTTGCAGGCCGTGTCAGTCAAAAGGAGAAAGGAAGAGGGGGATTAAATGCAGAACTTTGCTTAGAGCTACGCACATGCCTGTGTAAGAAAGCTCATGTAGATGCCACATGTGTGCCAATGGCACATAGGGATGGGATCTTATGCAAGCTTGTTCATGTTTTCTCAAAATTAAATTTGGTCCATTCATTATGTGGCCTCAATATTGAAAACAAGTCCATGGCTTAGAAAATTTCCTAATTTCAGACAAGTTTTTCAGAGTCATACCTTATTTTTTGGCAAATTGTAACTAACCTGGCAAATGGATCAACCAAATGTCTGGTCTAGGACATCAATATAGTGGTACTGTTCTAATGGGTGGACCGGATCTTGGACCTATCATGCCATGCTCACACATGTGGCATATACATGAGCTTTGTGACACACGACTGCTTAGGCTCTAAACTACAAGGGGTAGGCGTCAACGAGACATTCAGATGTGGTTTGGGTACTGCCTCACTTGAACCTCCCTCCCTTCCTCCCTCCCTCCGCCCTTTGGAGGGATTTGACTGGACGACAGGTTTCTATCCAATATGGGCCTAATAGGTATGTACTTGATCAAACAACTTTCAAGCCCCCCTTTACCAACCGCCTCCCTTTTCATCAAGTCCTGTCACATCCAAGGCCAAGGGGGCTCGATCCAAGCGGAGCCAATACCCAATCTATGATCTCGGCCATTTCTACCCAACAAAATAGTACAACATTGATTGCTTGGTTACTTATGACATCCAAAGATTTGACATGACATGATAAGATTTGATTGAACCATGTGCTACAGTCAGAAATAAGTACATGTATTAAACATGATGGAAAAGTCAATCGACTCAATTGGACCCATCTCTAAAATGCAGCACATGGCTTAGTTAAATCTTGTCATGTCAAGTCATTAGAGATATGTCAAGGCGTGTTTGGCTTGTGGTATTAAAAGGGATGGAATGATATTAGGTGAGATTAACATCATTTATTGCACAATGATTACATGTCTAGTAATCTCATGGTATTTTCATATTCAATCCCATGTTTTTTATCAAAAACTTATCATGGAAAAACTATTAGATTAAGCAAAATCCCATTTGGTGGACCATCGAATTACTATCAACGGACCAAATTCACAATGGCTGTCCATCACTTGAACATGTATATAACCATAATGTCATGTCTAAAGGACTTATATGGATAGATAGCATGGATAAAACACATGTATCATTATGGGGCTCACATGTGTGTGTGTGGGATTTCAAATTCCCACGGAAATCCCACATGGGACCAAGTGCAACTCTATCCCACCTAATTCCAAGCCTCCCCCCCTAAAAAAAAAACATCATTTGGACTTTGCACAGAGCCAAATGTAATTCCATCCTGCCTAATTCCATCTAATACCATGCCCTTAATTGATTATCTTAGGAAACATGAAATACCCACATTTCACTCCAATGAAGGATGATCAATGGCCGTGTTGCATCTTAAACTAACTTTGAACTAGATTTTAAATTCCTTTTGCTATGCCTATGCAAAATTTTGATTTTGCCTTCCATGAGCTTTTTTACTCGAATCCTGCTCATAATCCCCCAAGAATCTCTTATGCGTGTTAAACACACATTAGTAATGTGATAAAAAGCATGTGTGGCTAACAAGCAATAAGCAATTTGTTAGTTAGGCAAGTGGGCCTAAATGTAATTAGTGGGTCCGCAAAGTTGATTAATGGGCATAATAATGGTGATGAATAAGGCTATCAACAGGCCAGGTCTGTCGAGTTTTCAGGCTGAACTTGGGCTACAAATTCAAACACAATTTTCAATTGGACCAGATCTGGACCATGTACATCAGACCAGACAAAACCGGCCTGGCATGGCCCATTACAATTTGCAAGGGCAATCTTGTAGAATTAAAATAAAAAATAAAAACACTCCCATCTCTCTTTTAGCAACCACGCCTCTCATCTCTATCTCCTAAACATTTGAGGCTGAACAATTTTGGCCCGTCATTGCCTAGTCTGCCTTTGGGCTTACGTTAACAATGCAGGCCAGGCTTAGACACAGTTTATCCAGCTCTAATCAGCTTGGTGCACCCCTAGTGATAAAGGTTCCTGCTTAATGTGATGAGTGGTTCTATACAGGTGGGGCCACGGTAGCAGATTGCAGGCGCCCCTGCCTGGACCAACTACTGTCCACCCCTTAGTGGATCATTTTATCCATGCCATCTATTCTTTTTTTTTTTTTTTTCAGATTGTTTTAGCCTATTAGGATATAATCAATAAAATGAGGCAGATCCTAAGCTCAAGTAGACCATACTACAGGAAGCATCAGTGATAATGACACTCGCTGTTGAAACCTTATTGGGGCCATGTGATGTTTATTTTCCATCAAACCTGTTCATAAGGTCAGACTTGGATGGAGGGAAGACACCAATATCATCTTGATCCAAACTCTGCATCTCCCAAGAAGTTTTTAATGGTGGGCGTTCAATCCCCACTACGTGGTCTACTTGAGCCTTGGATTTGCCTATTTTTTGGTTCATACCCTAAAATGATTTGCCTATTTTTTGGTTCATACCCTAAAATGATTTGGAAAATGGATGGACGTCGTGGATAAAACCTATACATCACGTTGGGCCCATAGAGCCCTGCCACACAACCTGCTGATTAGCTAGTGGCATACGTATACTAGTCTCGAACCATTGATTCCAATACCTTGGATAGGCCATAGCCAAATGGACACTTAAAAACCGTCATTTGACCTCTTCATACTAATGGTTAGGATCCTCCAATCTGAATGATCTCTGGGTTCTCATGCATCTAAGGTGGTCACATCAGGTGATCATCTTGGATCTCGTGAACACATGCCACGTGTATGAAATCCAATGACTGAGAAATAACGACGTAAGTGTGATTCAATTTACCTGACTTTACGTGCGTATCTTATTCCAGTACAGCTGGATGTACGCAAGAAATTCTCTATGTGAGATCTTGGGATGGATGATATACAGGCAGTTAGAAATTATTGAGAAATTGCACACGTGGCATACAATTAATCCAATCTAAACCGTCCAAAGTTTGATTATTAGTTTAGATGTTTCAGGTACCAAAAATTATTCTTATTTGGTTATGTAACCGTTAGATTGCTGGACGTTTACTGGACGATTAAAAATGAAAAATCCAACCCATTCACTAATTTTGCCTGGTCATTTTACCTGATAATGTCTTCTCTTCTAACCAACCTATAAGCACCCTGAAATGGACGGTAATCCTCGAAGCACCTTTCGTAAGAGCATGTACAATACCCAATCTCTGTGGTGTCCACCGTATTGTACGTTTGACATCCACACCGTCCATCAGGTGTGCCCCTTCATGCTCACTATAAATCTCAAAAATCAGCTCGACCCAAAAGTCAAGTGGGCCACAAGATGGGGAAAATAATGTAAATTCATGCTTAATAAGTTAAGTGGGTCTCCATGCGTTCGAGATGCGATGATGGGTTATGTAAAAGTGCATCCAAGGATACAAGCCGTAGAAGTTCCTAGCTCTAGGATTTATAGCTCTTTAAAAGTACAGTTCGGCAAAATATATTATAGCAATTGAAGGGTCAGGATCTTGCAATATAAAGACAGATGGGGATCTTCCATTGATATTGACTCCCATCAGACCGTACATCTGATAGTGAGATGTTATACTTGTATTTTAATACGTTCAATAAAATCATGTCTCATGTAATGCTATCCAGTGATGAAGATTAGTACTCAAGCCCGGCCCATTTATTTGTAAGGTAAGTTAGGTAACTAACCCAAGTCAGCCAGTAGAAGGCCTCAATTCAGGCCCATGCATGAATCAACAATCAGGCCCACCAGCCTAAAGAATTGATCAGACCAAGGTCTGGCCGATGGTGGACCCAACCCTAGGTATCATAGCGCCTGCTGAGCCTATATGGTGAAACTTGGACAAGTCTGATGTGACTCGACCGAGTCAACTCGACTCGGTCAGACCCAATCCAGCTCATTACCCCGAGTCACCCAGACTCAGGCGAGTTGGGCTGATTTAGCCCCAATTTGGCAAGTCCCAAATCCTCTCAAGATTGAATGACCCGGTCCGAGTCACTGAGTCTTTTTACCATGCTATATAGACAAACTTCATATGAACCATCGCCTTTTCATAGCTGGCACATTGACATAAGCCCGCATCAACCCCACACCACCTTTTGAGCCTATTGTGTAGTCAAGAACACTAAAAGAACACTAAACTAATACATGAGGGCCAATATAAATTTCTATTTTTCAGAAATTGTACTCTAATCATTCAACTCGATCATCAGAGACGATGCAAAACCAGACATCAATGGCTGGAATATTTCGTCCCCAGCAAGCTGTAATACCCATGCACAACTGGACGAACCAGATTGCTATATGGCATTTTGTTAATTCTGAGTCTAGAACCTGAGGTATCCGTTTCTAAACTGACCGAGGCCCTGGTTCTACTGGGTCAGGTCTTAATGGGTCTAGGGACTAAATTCGAGGTTCCGGATTTGGTTGGTTCACAACCCTCCATTTGGGTCAGGTTTAGGTCGGGTTGTTGTTGGGTTCAGGTTAGGAATGGAGCTCAACCCTAGCAATGCATCCAAATCCTAAGTCCAACAATGGTTGGATCAGTTGGGCCTGCCAGCTTGACCCATGACTCTAGTGGTTAGGTGTGGCAATGGGGCAGGTTTGGCCTATTGCCTTCATTTCATAAAAGCTAGTAAAGGTCTAGGTCGGGCAGGTAATTGAAGCCTGCAGGTTTGCCATTGACTTTAAAGTAGGCGGTGTTTGGCATAAATGGCCCCACCGCAGGTATGTCACGCTTTATATCATTTTCATTTGGACCATTTCTCCTAATGCCTAGGCCCAAAACATGTTTTAGAGCTGATGCGGCAGGAACAGTTGCTTGTACTTATTCAGAGATTACCAAAATATCAAAAACACCATTGAAATGATGAGTTAATCTCTAAATCTCTAATGCTTGTTTCTCAAATATCTTCCATGCAATGTGACTTAATCCACACTATTTATCTAGTCCTTATGGATTTTAGTACAAATAGGTCGCAAATGTACCAAACAATATAACTTGGGGAACTCAACCATAAAAGGTCAGGGCAATTCTGGCGTTTGGGCCAATGATCAATCGCATGGCCAAGCTCGGTGGCCTAGTCCAATCATCAGGCCGCCATTATATGAATACATAAATAAATAAAAGCACAATTTAAAAACACTTGTAAGTGGTTTCAATCAACTTGTATGATGTAATTCATGGATTATATTCATAACCCGTCAGCTCTGCCCCAACAAACTTAAACCCAACCCGTTTAAGTTTAATAGATATGGAAAATGGGTTGACCCAACCTCCTATTTTCTGGGTCAGGGTTGGTGAGAAAAATTTTGCTACACTCACGAGTTAGCTATGCTGGCTACACTAGGTGTAGGAATGACCCCACCATGATGTATGCGTTGTATCCACGCCGTCTATTCATTTTGCGAGATCATTTTAGTGCACGATACCAAAAAAAGGCAGATCCAAACTCAAGTGGCCCCCAAGAATTTTTTTAATGGTTAGCGTTCAATCCCCACTATTTTCGTTCACTTGAGTTTTGAATCTGCCTCATTTTTTGTGTTATGCCTAAAATAATTTCGCCAAAAAATGGATCTACCACATACATCATAGTGGGGTCATTCCTACACCCGGTGTATCTAGCATAGCTAACTCTGAGGGTGTAGCAAAAATTTTCTCAGGGTTGGTGGTGGCTCTGGTCAAGTTTTGCCAAACCTAGCCACTAGTGAGGAGACTTTCTGATCCAACACGTGTACACTTACGGTCCATCCCTCATCAATGCGCATGCGCACAATAGCTAGGTACAGGTGTGCTGCACGCAAAGCCTATTGTTAGTTTACCCAAGAATCAGTCCAGTACGCTCGTCGGATGGGCCACGTTGCAATCAACAAGTTTAAATAATGCGCGAAATACATCCCAATGCATTGCAGTAGGATACATATGGACTTCAGCCGTTGAATCGGGTCCTTCACAATGATCCAAACCGTTTGTATGATGGGCATAACAGTGGATGATGGGTATGCCAAAAAAAAAAAAAAAAGATTGAAATATTTCTAACATTTGAATACTCAATTAAAATGACCGTCCATCTTGAAAGGAAAAGAGTCAAATGATCAAGAGTTGAAATATCTAAAAGATGTTATCTTTTATCCATCCCCATTGAAGATAAGACCGTCATTTAAACAGTTTACATCATTTAATGTTGAACTCAGATCTAACCGCTAAACTCCAGCAGTTGCAACAAAACGGGTACTTTGATTAATCTGATACTGTGGCAGTTGCAACAAAGAAACAACCTCGATACTCTGGCAGAGTTTTTTAATACACATACGCGCGCACCAAGAAATTTTGTGCTGCCTACGTGTAACTTAAAACAAGCCGTCAAAGGCGTGGGACCCACTCGAAAGGAACAAGCAGGAGAGGGGATTAGCTGTTACCCGGGGAACAGCTTAGTGGGTGTTATTCTAACCGTGTGGGGCCCATCTGATGTATTTTTTATATATCCACGCCGTTCATATGTTTTATCCTATCATTTTAGGATTTTATACCAACCCTAAGAATATAAAAATTTAAGGTGGACCATACCACTAGAAATAATGATAAATGACCATTAAAAACTTTTTGTGGGCCACAAAAGTTTTGGATTAAGATGAAATTTATAATTTCCCTTCATCCAGATATTCATGACATTATCAATAGATTGGATTGAAAATAAACATTAATAAAACCTTACGATAGGCTCTTTAGAATTTTTAATGGCGAGCTACTACTCAATACTGTTTCCAGTGTTATGGCCTACCTGCGATTCGTATCTGCATTATTTTTGGAACACCATCCTAAAATCGGCTGGAGAAACGGATGGGGGGAGTGGATATACAAAATATCACCCATGTGGGCCACAAGGCAGGGGTAACACCCACCTCTCAACAAACCGGAGGCGCTGCTAAAGCCTTTTAGGTGGGGCCCACCGTGATGTTTGTGAGAAATCCACCCCGTTCATCCATTTTGTGAGAACATTTTAAGTCATGTGACCAAAATATTTTAAGCCATACGGGAGGAAAAGGGAGGAAAAGGTAGGGATTTGGTGACTACTGTTGAAAAATTCATGCGGCTACAAAGTTTCTTATCAGGCTAAGTTTTTATCAATTGCACATCATCCCAGTAGAAATGATCTTATAAATGGTTTGGATGGCATATAAATATCAAGGTGGAGGCTGGAAGGTTTTCCATGGTAGGAAACTCTTTTCCCAGTTTCCCCTCTTGTATGGAACATTTGAGTTTTGAATCCACTTCATTTTTGGTAGCAATTACTAAAATAATCTGGCAAAACGGATGTAGCGTGTGGATTTCTCACAAACATCACGGTGGGTCCCACCTAGCATCCAAGTAACCAAAAGTACGCAGAAAAAGAAGACACTGCAATGGTGTACTAGCTGGCCCATCTAATTCTACGGTTAAATAAAAAGTAATAAACGGCTAAAACAAACCAACCCCCTGACAGGAGGTCTGCTGCAATCCATCTATCCTATATTGCCATCTCGACCTCAGGAGTGCAGCCCGTTGGATCTAGAACCATGTTGCAATCATCCAAACCGTTTAAATGATGCTTGATCTGGATAGGTGATAACCAAAGGACTCTTCCAGATTAAAAACCCATTCGATGGTCCACAAAACAATGGTTTGGATAATGGGAATGTGTACCCAGCGGCTACAGTCCTGAATGTATGGGCTTTATCCATATTGTTCATCTATTTTTCAAGATCATTTTAGGGAATAAGCCCAAAAATGAGGCTGATCAAAGTATCAAGTGGACCACATTGTGAGTATTGAACGTTCACCATTAAAAACTTTTTGGGAGCCGCATAAGCTTCCGGATCAAGCTGATATTTGTGATTTTCCTTCACCCAGGTCTCTGTGACCTTATGAACAGGTTGGATGACAAAAAACATAAAAAAATCACAGTGGGCATTAAGAAGGTTTCAAGCGTCAGCGTCTAATATCACAGTTGCTTCTTGTGGTGTGGTATACTTGAGTATTGGATCTCCCTCATTTTTTTTATTTAATTCACTAAAAGTACCTGTAAAAATGGATTAACGGCATGGATAAAATCTATACATCACGGTGGACAAAAACCCTTGCCTAGACGAAGTTCCGTAGAGCGGGGCAGGACAAAGCCCGCTTCCGACGCTAAGAAAGCAGTACACGCATGTATAACGTAGAGAAGAAAACGCTAGCGTAACTCGACAGCGGGGAATCTTGCTGATGAAGTGACGTCACCAAGTTCCGTGGGCCCATTATGATGTATGTGTTGTATCCATACCGTCCATCTATTTGGAGAGATCATTTTATAGCATGAACCATAGAATGAGGCAGATCCAAATCTCAAGTGGACTCCACCACAGAAAACAGTGGCGATTGAATGCCTACCATTAAAAACTTCTTTGGGCCACAAAAGTTTTCCATTAAGCTGATATTTGTGTTTTCTCTTATATAAGTCTTTGCTAATTGGATCTTAAATAAACATTATGGTGGGCCCTCGAAAGGGTTTCAACTATGGGCATTACTGTCCCCAATTTTTCCTGCGGTGTAGTCCACTTTGGATGTGCCTCCTTCTATCTCATGCACTAAAATGATCTCTCCAAATGTATGGATGGTGTGGATATTGCCACGGGCTTTGGAAAACACTCTAGCCATGTTCAGAAAGGGATTAAATGGTATTGAATTGGCATGAGGTTGAATTAAATAATACAATGGTTATATGTCTGGAAATGACATGGCATTTGCACTGTCAATCCAATCGTTTGGATCAAATTCTTCCTTTGAAAAAGACATTATATTAAGTGAAAACTGTATTTGGTGTACCATAAAATTATGAGACAATGATGTATAGCCGCCTATGCTTTGGGGCCATTTGGAAAAGAAAAAAAAAAAGTGTTGATTTTAAACTCTTTCCTAGAGCCTGTCTAGATGTATTTTACCTTCATATATGGATGAAATAGTGTGAATTGAATATCTATCATTGAAAATTCTTGTGGGCCACAGAAGTTTTGGATCAAGCTGATATCTGTGTTTTCCCTTCATCCATATATGTATGATCTTATGAGCAGGTTGGATGACAAATAAACACTATTGTGGGCCCTAAGAAGGTTTCAATGGTAGAAATCACTATTCCCACAGTTTCCTGTAATATTGTCCACTTGAGCTTTTGCTATGCTTCAATTTTAAGATCAGCCCCTAAGATGACCTGGAAAAATGGATGGACAGCCTGTATAAACTACATACATTCACAGTGGGCCCAATAGAGTTTACTAAGTATGATAAAAGCCTAGTAACGTATCATGCAATCTAATTTCTCAAATCCACCAAAAATTTCTGATGCGACCCTGGTAGGACCGGATGAGATGATACCTTAGAATTAATCCAATCCTTCCCATCTTTTCCAAATGGCAGATATGGAATTTACACTGGACCAATGCAACCTAATCCAACGCTCCAAATAGGCCCTTTATGTCTATGAAATCCACCCTGTCCATCACATGAGATACCACGCAGCAAACATGTCTATCTAAAGCCTTAAGTGGGCCACACCACAAGATCATTGATCCTATTTTAGTTAGCACATGCCACGTGTAAAATTTCTGATTGCCTGCTCATAAACTGATTAAATAAATATAGGGCAATTGAAAATTTCAACTAAGAGGCAAAATAATAATAAAAGAACATGTTTGGAACGAATTTCTTTCTTTTGGAGCAAGAAACATGTTTGGTTACCTAGCAAAAGTAAATAATTTGTTAGTTAGGCAATGCATTAAAACTGATATTGATTAATGACTAGTGGGTAGGCCTGCACATGGGTCAGGTTGGGGCCCGACCGAACCTAAACATATTTTAAAGATTCGGGTTCGGTCCAGATTAGGCTAACTCAACCCTAACCCTACACTACTTGCAAAAGGGTCAACCCTAACCTTACCTCAGCCTATATGTTGAACCAGTTCGGGTCGGGTTGGGTTAAGATTGGGATGGAATGTCCACCATTAGTTGGGATAGAATGCTAACCTATAAAAACCCAAATATTCTATTGTGTGATATTCTAATCAGTCCAAAGTATTTTTTATGTGTGGCCATTCACAGTGAGGCCCTTCTCATCAATGGTTTGGATCACTAAACAATGACTATATTTGAACAAACTGAAAATGTGAACATAACTATACAAACTTTCAGCCAAAAACTCAAGTGGGACGAAAATGTGAGGATTGAACGTCCACAATAGAACGTGGGGCCACATAATTTTTGAATCAAGCTAATATTTGGTCTATCAAATTAGGAATGACAATATTATGAATGGTATGGATGGCATATAAACATCACTGTGGACCCACGGATGTTTCAACCATAGGAATTTCTCAGGCATATTTTTTTTTAGAATACTCTGACAGAACTCGGGGTGGTTCGGGTTGGGCGAAACGAGTCGGGGTAGAGGTCAGGTTGGTCGGGTTTAGCATGTATCATAAACTGTATCTAGATTAAAAACGGTCTAACCACATTCACTTGTGACCGGACCCTTTTCTCTGCCGGGTCGGGGCAGATTAGGTTTCTATCGGGTCAGATTGAGCGGGTCGGTCTGGTTGACCCAGTAGATGTGCAGCCTTACTAGTGGGCCTTACAAAGTATATTTAGACTCCCTGCCAAGAAGATAATAAGTGAGTCCATAACCGTCCATCATATTAGTGATTAGTAAACTTCATAAACGTGATTAATGGGTCCTAGCAAGCTGATTAGTAGGCCTGACTGTGATAGGTAAGTCCTACATTGAATGAAACCAACAGTGTAGATTGAATATGTGTGAGTTGCATAGTGGAGGATTGGAGTTGATATTCATATATAAAGTTGGACACCGAGTCGAGCTTGGCAGAGCTCAGCTCGGTTTGGCCAACAGCCTACTTGTAACAACCCAAGATTTTCGACTCTCGTGTATAACATGACGGCCGAATTTCCAAGTAATTTATGGAATAACTAATTTGTCAAATAATAAAATATAGCATTCAAGCACAATGGCGGAAACAATTATCATCTTATTCTATCAAACTTAATATGTCATCATCAATGTTTAAATAAGGGAACCAACCAATATCCATACTAATTAATTAAAATACAAAACCATGTCTTCTCTTGAAGACTTATTACAATTCCATAAATGTATCAACTACTCAAAAGAAATATTTAATAAATGATAACATCAATTAAGTTTCTCTAACATCGTCATCCGCCATGTGATTGTACGAACATCGAACTCCTTTCCTTAAAAATCGGGTTCAATACCTGGATCTTCACCTGCATCATCTAAGTTGTGTTTGGGATAACGTTAAACGCTATCATAGTGGGGAATATTTCCTCCAAGACAATCAAGAATAATAATAACGGTACAGAGTAAACGCAAGCAGTATATTATCATTTAATCAAATCAAAACAACCAATTAAAAATCTTTGTTAGTGCGATGCATGGAATGCATGCTCTGGCTAAGGCACCCTGGCTAGAATCACAATCCATGAAGTGGGAGACTCCCCGTAACTACTTCATGCTAGCCACTAGTCACTAGAGGTTCCTGGGACGCACAAGCCCATAGTTTTGCCCTACCACGTGAGAAACGGGACGCTCATAGCCCAAATCTACACGTGACAGTGTACGGGAGAAATAGGACGCTCTAGCCTATTCTCAATTCCGTACACCCATATGGAGCCAAGTGAATGCATGACTTTAGTTTCACCTTTATTTAAGTGTTTTCGCATACAACCGGTTTAAATAAAACTCAGTGGTCACTATGGGGAGTCACAAGCAACCCAGCATAGGCCGACAGCACGGGATTAGTGTCAATAGTACCAACCCCGGCTTATGAGAATTTGTATACCATTAGTGTCCACTCATTGTCCCGTTTTATGATTTCATCATGTCCTAAAAAGCCAATGTTGTACATTATGACCAAATTCATTAAAATACCCATGTAATGTAAATGGATCCAATCAAGCATCATATACATGTAAGGATCCATTGACAAACAAGCACTTCATTCTCTCAGTTAAGTCAAGAGATATTCTCCATCATGGACACCTCTTACGGGTTCCATCTCTCTACATCGAATAATTTTACCAACTTAGGGATAAAAAGTATACAATAATGGGATGTCTATATGATGATTTTATACACATATTTCATATATATCACAATATGAAAACCAATGTTACTTGTAACACATAGACTAAGAAAATAAGGGCATAGATTTCACAAAGATAAATAACACAAATACACATGCTTCTTAGTCAAAAATCTAAATAAGGAATCACATCATTATATAATAATATTCATTACAAATCCTACATTAAACTTCATGTTATATGGATCAATAACTCGAAATAAAATAATTTTATATGCCACAAAAGAACTTATGATAATTGTGATATTATTAATGAAAGGCTTGAAGAAAAATCCTCACCTTAGGATGGACTTAGAAGAAGAGGGTTGTAAAAGATCCTAGCCGCTGCAAAATATGAGAAAGAACTCTCTTCTCTTCTCTCTCTCTCTCTCCCTCTCTCTAGGGCATGGAGGCTAGGGTTAGGAGAAGGATTTGGAGGTGCGTAGTAGAAATATGGAGAGGGATGTGCACGCAAGGTCTTGTGTAACAACCTCTTAAGGTGGGTTTCTCAAATCTCAATATTCGGGTGATCTTTGATTAATTCCAATCCGTTCATCTTATCAAGCTCGAAGAGTAGAGTCAGAATACGTAAATTTCTTGATGATCCACATTCTAGATTAGCTGATCCTTGAAAATGACCTGATGGGTACTAAAATGGGCTAGATCTCAATTAACGGTCTACGCTTGACGATCAGGGCCCAAATTTTGAGAAAATATATGGTCATGATAGGGAAATAATTGTACAAAGTTTAGTGGTTGATTGATAGTGAGAAATGCCTAGATCTGAAATTTAACTTTTGGCGGAAAATGAAGGGGCTGGCTTTGTGGTTCAACGGTGTAGGATTATAGATCGGGGTCCAAATTTTGTGTAAACTCGTAGTCATATGAGTATAATAAGTGGTCCAAATTTGAGAAGCGATTGATGGTGAGAAGTGGGTAAATTGAAATGTTCAGATTTAAAAAGAGTTGGTAACTTATTAATTTCTAAAACGGGATAACTTCGCGCATAAGAAAGATGCTTATCAAGGTGGGGTACTAAAATCACACTATTGGTCCATGATAAAGACGATCCAAGTCACTCATATGAAGAGAAATATTCGACTATGACTAAACATCTACTTTCCTCACTCGATGGAGATGAAAATCAAGGGTTAAGGGGCTGATTTGACAATCGGACCACTTCTACTATGATTTAAGGGCTGAAATTTGATATGTATGGTTAATATATGCCCAAAAGCTTAAATCCAGGGTTTTGTGTTAAAGTAATCGTCAGAAACTATAATGCTTAAAAATGGCATCTTAACTTAAGTTTAACTAATGGCATTTTCGTAATTATCTGAAAAGTGCGTGATTTTTAAAATCTGATCTTTCTACGATGTTTATGGGATCATTCTAAGCAACTTTTGTAAAGGGTCCCCTATCGGATCTCCTACGGATGTCCCGCTATTCGCAAATCAACAGTAAATGTACGATAATTAATAAAAAATGAATATTCAAAAATTTTCAAATAAATCTCGAAAATCTGGGGCATTACACTACTCCAGCTCGAGTTTGGCTCGGCTCAATCCTTCAGTCAGATTGGCATGTTCGGATCGTTCGATTAGCAGTTGGGGTCAACTCAAGCTTTCTAGTCAAGTTGAGCCCGTTTATTTTCCTTTTAGTTTTTTTAAAAGCAAGCCCTTTTTTTACATTATATTATATATAATATATAATATATTAATTAAGTTTATATATATAATATTATATAATTAAGCTATAACTCGAGCTCAGCCGAGTTGAGTTGAGCTTAGGTCAGCTCAAGCTTGACTCGAAATTCTTTCGAGCTCAAAAAATTAGCTCAGCTTAAGCCCAAACCCAACTTTCAATTCGAGCCAAGTTGAGCTTGTCCGAGCTCAGTTGAGCGAGGTAACTCGTGTCCAACTTTATTCATAAAATATAACATAAGTAGGCATGAGTCCAATCGGGCAAGGCTAGGCTGGGTTGTGCTAAAATGACTTGAGTCTGACCTCAGCCTAAAAATTGTTCAAGCCATGCATTCTACCAAGGGCAAAGCTTTTTAAAGTTTGATCACAACACTTCAGATTACAAACGATGGGCCCCATTAGTTAGATATGAGAACATGCAGATATAGTGCAATCACACACTTCTCTCTACACTAGATGTGGTAGGTAAATGCATTAATCAGTGTCGCATTGCACGTAGATTAGATGATCATAGCCTTTGAATAGTGGCATTTAAACCAATAGTAATGAAGAAAAATAATTAATGGTCATGAAGATGGATAGAAAGTTCTGTATAGAACCTTCCGATAACCATCTATATTGGGGTCCACAGGATGAGAATACCTGAAACCATCAGTTTATACTCGTTTTTGGCATACTTACGTGGACCAATGAGATGTCACCACGTATTGGCATAGATCAAACGATTCAGAAGACATCACGTAGCACCCTTGCCACGTGTGGTGTAAATGACTCCAAAGAGGAGTTAGAGCCGTGCACATGAGAGAAAGGGAGAGAGAGAGCATTGAATGCTATAAAAAATACTCTCAGTTAAAAGCAAGAGTCTCATTAAAATAAGTCTCTCTCTCTCTCTCTCTCTCTCTCTCTCTCTCTCCCTCTTAAAGAATTAAATGCGTTAGTCTCATTAAAATAAGTCTCTCTCTCTCTCTCTCTCTCTCTCTCTCTCTCTTAAAGAATTAAATGCGTTGTCCTACTAAAAAATATTTCTATATAGCATTAAATGTTAGAGCTTTGCTAAAAATAACTCTCTACCAATGCCACAACCAAATGATATAAGACTCCAACAACTTTCTACTATATGAGTTCAGAGACATGAGGACTCCGGCCAATGCACATATTGAAGTAAGAGTCTCTTTTGTGTAAAAGACTTAGAGAATGATTTTAATCCGTCAACATGAATCTCACATATCCATATTAATATATAGAAGTTGGATTACAACGGAATTTTAAATGAATACAAATTTAAAGTTATTTGAGTTTGAAGATGTTGTAGATATAAGGCTAACCGTCCGTAGGAAGTTTCGGACGAAATGGAAATGGATGGTTATTAACTTGTACATGTAGCCATACATGATAGGCTACCCTAGCATGAAAGAATAAATGAAATTTATACAACCGAACGTCCAAATCTTTCATAATGCTAAAAACTACGCAGGGTCATCGTCTCTCAGAAGCCTATAAAAGCAGTAATTGAAGAGGATCTTGTGGCCCAACACCAAACATATCTATCTACATGTCTACTTTACTTTCATACATAATTTACTTTTCCTAACCTAATTTACTACTGCCTAACGACTCCTATTGTAGTACGTTTATCTTAGGAGTATATTAAATATTTAAAACCTTAAGTTGTCAGATTACTACATCCATCTGAGCTCCGATTCAGTTGTTCATACCCCTGTCATATCTTTCTAACTGTAACGCCCCGGATTTTTGCCAATTTGAATTTCCAAATCATCGAGAAAATTTTTGCTACAATTAATTTACTTTATCATTTAACAGCGTTTAATGCTCGATTCTAAGAAACATACTAGTGATACCAATAAAAACTATACAAATTCGATTAGACATGCTTAAGAGGCTAACACCTACGCCTGATTATCAAAAGCTTAAGCTTAATCATGTGATCCTTAAATCTAAAGCTAAGATCTAATGGACCCCACCATCGATAAATTGACCAAACTGATGCATAATGAATATCTAACCGAGAACAATACTAATCACCGCTTAGATTACGCTTATAACCCAACTTAATCAACTTTTCGTCTAACTTACAAATCAATGGATGAGAGCGAGTTAGGCCAAAATACTACTTCTGTTAATTTTAAATCGACCAAACTTTAGACGTAGGTAGATCGGACCACATTTAACATACCTTAGAAATCTCATCCTCAACTCTATTTTCAAAAATTCTGAAAAACACTAAATAGAGTCTAGACCGATCGTTAATGGGCCATTAAACTCGAAACTAAGGAAATATGTTCGTCTTGCTGGGCTTGACATCCCTTACGGACGCTGAGCCAATTCATTGCACCGAATCGCATAACTTAGAGCTAGAGTATTAGCACATGTGATGTGTGAATTTGCCTAGAAACTATTCAGAAATTAAGTAAATCATGTCACCCGAACTTATGTGTAGTTGTGGCTTTCGAGCCGTTAGATTTTGATAAAACTTATGACCCTAGTCCCAAATATTTCCCCACATACATCCCTAATGTCGCGTCTCCGATCGATGATTGGTGACCGTTGAATAGACATTGGGCCATATCCATTGATCGCCGCATCCGAATTGCGAATGATCATAGCCTTAGATAAATCTTGTCATGTAGCAAATATTTCATGGTCTAGGTGGGCCCCCGCGGACCCAAGTGGACCACAACTGGTGGAATTAGACCCCCATAGGGTTAGATACCCAATGCCCAACTTTTTAGGGCCATTTGCATCAATTTTAGAATTATAAGTAGCTCTTATTTGGGGCTTTCTCCTCAAATCCGAAATGAGGCTTGCTTGGAGAGAAGGGAAAGAGAAATTGAGAAGGAGTGGAAGAGAAGAATAAGAAATGAAGAGTGGGGATTTGGGTGGTGAGCTCTTGTGCTTGGATTCATCCCTCTCGGTTGTAAAACCTTGTGCTAGCCACCAGTCTTCTCGTCTTGATCGACTTCCCTTTTGATCGGAGGTAGGATGTGAATGCCATCTTCCCTTTTTAGGCATTTTAGGGTTGAGTACACTAATCTCACCCTAATCTTGCTTTGATCTTAGGCTTCGCCGATTCCCGCCAACCCTCACCCTAGGTGCTCGAACGACCGAGAAACCCTAAACCCTAAGGTGCGAAATTATACCTCTAGGTTTTCTTTTATCAACCTTAGATGGTTTTGGGATTGATTGAACCTTTAGGGTATTGTTATCTTTGTTAATTGTATTATTCCCGTATTATTGCAATATATGTGCTATTTTGAATTTCTGTAGCTAAGGTGTTTGATGAAATGCTTGTGCGAGATAAACCGCTGGAATGATGTGTGTTAAGATTATATTAAACATAGAATTGCTTGTATGCATATAAGTTGGAATTATCATGCATGGCGTCGAGTTAGAATTTTTCCTAAGTTACCAGCATGCTACAAGATAAACTTAGGCTTTGTGAAACAGAATATCTGTCCCAAATATTTCGAGGCGGGTAGCTCAGATGTGTCGGCTACCTGATACGTATTCGGTTGGTTCGAGGGAAACACAGATGGTCGGTAGTAGTTGGACTACGCGGACGGCTTACGCCCATGCCGATTCAGACAGACGCCCCTGGACTTAATCGAATCTATCAAAATATGGCAGAAAGAGTGTTTGATGATGATAACAATACAGTCCCCTGAATACGGAATACCGGATCCTAAGAAAGTGTCTGGTCCACTAATAACTGCATGTGCAATGCGTTCCCGATAAGCCTCTTGGGCCGGGCATGGTGGTATGGGACACCGTGTTCGAGTCGTCGGCCTACGCTGGGGTGAGTCACCTCCCCGTAGTGTCCTTGGAGCAATTGCTGGGGGCGACGAACCCTATCGGTGTTCCCGAGAAGGTTGGTCAGCTCCCGTTTATAACAGGATGTTGGGAACCGTATTTTGATGTGTAGAAGTGACAGGGAAGCGTGGGCTACTGGCGATGATTAGCATTGCACGGTTGGGAGCCAGATAGTCCCGTTCAGGACCAATGATTGGACAATGGTATTCCGGCTTCGCCAATATGCTGAGTGAGAAATGACCTAATGAAACTCAAACAAATCATGCATACATGTCATGGATCCCCTAGGCAACTGTCTGACTGTTAAAGGCAAGGATGCCGAAGGATGATCCAACCCATTTGCATTTGGAGGTTCTGTGAGTGCCTGGTTGCTTGATGTGGCGCCAGTGCCACTCTGTGTTCCTCATGTTACATCCGGAACATGCATGGTGTGCGATCTCATGTCATTCATGCACTAATAAAACTAGAATAGGAATTTGGATGTTTTGTATGGAATCAATGCCTAACCCTCTTTGTTTGATAACATGTTAAACTTAAAGTTATAATTCTCACTGAGTTGATCACTCACTCCCACTCCTGGGACGGTGTTTCAAAACACCACCAGGCTCTGTTATGATAGATGCAGGTATCTCAGAGGAGGATGCCTTACAGGATGAGTTCGATGACTTTACGGGAGAGTTGTCTTACTTCCACTTTTTATATTGGTCAGGTTTAAATTTAATTTTTGTCTTTACTTTACTGCTTAAATTGATTCTGAATTGGTGCTTTGATGCCTTATGAATCGTAAACAAGAAATCATGCTTCCGCAAAGCATAACTGACACCCGGAATCTTGGGGATCGAGGTTGTACTCGACCCCTGAAAATTCGGGGCGTCACACTAACTATCCGCTTCAATCGTTTGTTTCGATAGGCGCATCAGGTATTTATCTTTCTTTTCACTTTAATATTAAGAGTGTAAAGCATAACGGTTGAAACAGGCCAATACATTAATAAAGATTGATCGTGTTTATGCTAGTCTTTACTCTGTTATGCATGAATATTTTACTATGATTGATGAATATCATGTTAAAGTACTGGTGAAATAGAAAGTTTTTAAACTAGCCGATTCCATAATCACCGGTATAAGGAAAAAAGAATTCATTCGTAAGAGTTAACCACCTTCCCTTGCTCAAATCACCTGAGTACGGTGCACAATTATAAATCAGTGATCGAGATGACTTTAAGTCTCCAATATATCTGTCTTGATACAGGGGTACCGACCAATTCAGTCAATATTCTTGAGTCGAGCAGACTCTAGCATGCCGATGCAATCATACACACACGTACTTCCAATCCATGCCCTTGGTCGCACGAATGGCCTTGACTGGCTAAATTGAGGGCAGCACCATCTATATTTTCAATAAATCCATAGGTAAGATATCATCCTAAAATTAGGCCTTAAGCTCATCCGATCTACATAATTTTCTTAGGGCCTGTTTGGTTGGCATCTAGAAACCCGTTTCTAGCTTAAAATCTGGATTCCAACATAATTCGATTTTAACTGGTGTGTTTGGTGGCAAGTTCCAACCAAACAAGATTCCGTCTGAAAACCTAAATTGAGTGGAACGGGGATTAGTGGAAACGGTGTGGGCGACTGTTTCTACGGAAGGGGAAAGAGGAGGAAGTGAGCATCACCACCTCCATGTATGTGTTGTACATCTATGTTGTATATGTTTTATATCCCCACCGTCCATTAGTTTTGAAATCTCAATTAAGTGCATTGGACAACAAATGAGGCAGATCTAAATCTCAAGTGGACCACGCCACAAGAAAACAGTGTTGATTGAATGTCCCCCATTAAAAATTGCCTAGGGCCCATTGTAATATTTATTTGCCATCCAACTTGGCCATTTGTCTTACACGACTACAATAGGCCAGGGGTAAGGTTCTCAGGCGGATCTGATGCCTAAGTGGGCCATACCACAAGCAACAGTTGGAACAGAATCTCTATTGCACCATTTTCGACCAAACAGCAAGTTACGGATGAAACGTGGGTTCCACTCTAGTTTCTGCAATTTTGGATTCCAACAGTGGAATCTATTTTTTCTCTAGAATCTAGGTTTTGCAACTAAACAGGCCCTTACAGTATCCTATAGTGGATACAATTCAGAACATGGATGGTTCTGGTCCTTTGACCTTCTCTATATGTGAGCCCCATCGAGGCGATGCATGCTCAATGTTACGCGCGAACACGAGATGGCCACAAGCTGTCAGTAGACTATTGAGCCTTGTTTGTTTTAACAATTACTACAATAATGTATTGTAATGTAATATAAATAGGTAGTGATTATCACTACCATGTAGTCTAAAGTAAAGCTATTTGCAATACCAATACCACTAGTAACGCTTTAGATTTTTATATACATGTAAAGTACTTATTGTGATTAGATGTATATGGATATAACTTGCTTAATATGTATTATGCCCACATCGTCCATCCATTGTGCAATATCAATTTAGGGCAGGACCCCAAACACTATCTTCGTCTAACACTGTTTGTGGGTCGCATGAAGTTTTCAATGGCAGGCGTCAATCCCATTGCTTTATGTGGTGTGACCAATTTCTACTTTGGATGTGCCTCATTTTTTATCTATTTCCATAAAATGATCTCGCAATATGGATGGATAATGTGGATATACCACATATATTATGGTGGGGCCACAAAACTATGCCACCTAAATGCACCTGCACCCATTCAATTCGGTGGCAATTATGATAGATTACCATGATTTGATAGTTAGTTTTATCCAATCACCTTCAAGGAGTAATTACGGGAGTAAACCTAATACTTAGGAAACAAATATGGCCTTAAGGTCCCTACTTTATAGAAAAAGCTTGTGCAGATATATTGACTGTGCCCCTCCGTCTAATCGGGTGCAGATTAGGTTAGACCTTCGATCCACCAAGGTGGGACTATGGGCCTCACAATGATGTATGTTTCTTAAATCTACACCGTCCAACCATTTTGAAAGTTCATTTTAGGGCATCATACAAAAAATGAAGCTGGCTCAAATCTTAGGTAGACCACACCACATGAAACAGTCTTGATTGAATCCCCACCATTAAAAACTTCATATATTTCACTGGAATGTTTATTTTCCATTTAACCTGTTGATAAGGTCACAAAAACCAAGACGAAGAGACCACACAAATATCATCTTAATCCAAAGCCCACAATAAGTTTTTGATAGTCAATTATCACTATTTCTTGTATTACGGTCCATTTGAGATTTGGAATTGCTTCCGTTTTTGGATCATACCCTAAAATAAGCTTTCAACGTAGATAAACGGTGTGGATGTATTCACATACATTGGACTTGGGTCTCACCTAATCCGCTCCCAACTAGAGCGAGGAAAATGACTTTACACAGACGTAGACGGTGAAAAAAGCTGGCGAGATTTGATTGATGAGACCTCATGCTGTCAAACATTGGACGGGGTAAAAATGATTTTTCAACCGAGTACATATTCCGTCATCTCTGACAGCATACACCCCACCAATCAGATTGATCATTTCATCGTGGACGTGGATCTTGGGCTCCTCACCACCCAATCTCCCTCTCCACTTTACGTTCAAGAGGTGGAAGTTATTTTGTGTATCCACACACCGTCCATCTGTTTCTCCAGCCTATTTGAAGATGGGGTTTCAAAAATTATGCAGATCCAAATTTCAAGTGGACCATAGCACCGAAAACAGTGGTGATTGGGTGATCCACCATTCAAAATTCCAAAGAGCCCATCGTGAGGTTTTGGTATTGTTTATTTGCAATCCAAGCTATTGATAATGTCAAGAAGATTCGGATGAAGAGAAAAATATAAAGATCATCTTGACCCAATACTTATATGGTCCACAAATCTTTTTTAGTGGTCATTCATCACTATTTTTAGTGGTATGGTCCACCTGATTCTTGGATCTTCTTATGGTTTGGGATCATCTTACTAAAATGAGATGGAAAAATAGATAGAGGACGTGGATACATAAAAAAAAATTATATAAATATGGCCCCACACAGTTAGCGTAACACCCACTAAGCTGCTCTCGGGTAACAACTACTCTCGATGTGGTGGGCTTTGGTTGGGTCATATGCTAATGTCAATGATAGCCCCGGTCAACTACATAATCAACCTAACGTGCTGCTGTGGGAAATGGCCTAGTCTAGTGAGTATTGGACTAACTACTTTCAAAGATTCTTTGTTGGCATGTGGCCCAATTAAATCCTGCAAAGTCCCAACACTATCGAGCACGTAGCATTGGACTCACCATGCAATCTTTGTCCACAAGAGATTCACCCCGTCCATCAGGTACAACACTTGGCATTGATAAAATTAAAAAAAAAGAAAAAAAAAAAGAAAAAAGAAGAAGAAGAAGCAGGCTATTTCATCCGGATGAGTCAGACCACATGGAGATGTAAACTCAGGTGAATCTTAGGTTCTAGGGTGGATACGAGGAAGTTCATGCAACAACGAACAAGTGGGCTTGTGGTTCGATGGATGTAGATGGGATACTATCCTTCTTGGACTAAGCTTCATTTGCCGTGACATGAGAGATGATTGGACAGCAGGTTGTTGTAAGAGATGGACTCCATGCAAAATATATACGTTTCAAAGTTGTTAGTCGACTTGTGGCCATCACCCCAAAATTAAATAAACAACATTGATTATTTCAAACCTTTGATCATTTATATATTTTCTTCATAGGGTCAGTCCTACCATGCTTGGCCTTATAAGACTAGGAAAAGCCTTTTCAGCTTGATTATGACCCAAGTTGAACTTAGGGACTCAGACTAGGATAGGGCCAACATGGCGCCAGCCTTACCCTAGCCTCTTGCCAACCCTAGTACAGTACACATAAAAACAAGCTGCTAAAAAATCATGTCAGCATACAAGATGAAAATTTTCTTTCTTTAGCTGTAAGAGCATGTTTACTTAACAAAGTATAAAGAATAATCTGTTAGTTACGAAATAAAGAGAAATGGATATTCATTAATGTGGGGCCCAATAAAGCATATTTCGATTATAGTAAAAGTGATTAGAAGATGACAAGAAGGTAACAAGTGGGCCAATCACATAAATGATTAAGATTTCATAAATGCGATTAATAGGTGGGTCCTACTTGATGTGATTAGCGATTCCTTTCCAAAAAGGTGATTAGTGGGTGCCTTCCCTTTGCATATATAATGAGAATGACTCCTGAGTCTCAACCCATTAGATTCTGTGCTACTTTACCAAAAGGCCGTAGGCCTATGCTCACTCTAGTTGAACACTTGAAAAGAAATGGTTCGTTGATCTCCTCATATGAATGGTTAGGATTCTCCAAGCTTTATGATGATCTCTTAGTTCCAGCGCATCAATTTAAGGTGGGACATGACATGTTTGTACCTCATAGAGTCTTGCCACGTGTACACAAACATGTCCAGGTTCATCTGGCCATGTCAGGTGATTAGCCTAGGTCTCATCCACGCGAACATGCTGTACAAAATCCAATAACTTACAAGTAACTTGCTGCAAAGCCCTTCCTGACAATGATTTATGACAATGATTTATGGCATGATGGACAACCCACTTCGTGGATAGATGGACATTGAAGGGCCCCACATGATGGTGGGCCCTACATAATGGATGGTCCACATCAAAAGTCAGCTACTACCGATAAATTAATGATCAACATTCAAGTGGGCCCTATTTTGAAGGTTTGGATCACATGGTAGACGGTCCACATCAAAGGTGGGCTCCTTATGTTGGATGATCCACATCTAATGTCTAAATGATGGATGACCCAAATGCATCAAAACATCAAGATTGTATATAGCATTCATTCTTTCATCATTTGGGTAAGGTAGATCTATGATGAGACCTACCCAAACAACAATATGAATTGATCTTATAACAGAGGTGGGCCTCATCAGATGAGTGGATTGGAATGGATGTTATATGATCATAATGGTGGAATCCAAGGCAACGAAGGAATTAGGTTCCCATCCCAACTGTTCGCTATGCTTTTGGCTTGCCTGTAGGCCCTATGCTTGTTTTGGATAGTGGAAATGGGGCAGCGCACCTGATGGACGGCCTGGATCTCTTGCAGATGGTCAATGCAAGTTAAGCTGGTGCCTATACACGTGCACAAGGCTGCCTATCGACACGCACACACGAACAAAATCCAAGCCATCCATGAGGTTGGTACCAGTGTGGAGAGTCTTGATCATGCCTTCCCCTGTCTGGCTGGCAAAAACCTGGCAAAAGTTTTCTTCCTCATCAACCTGTTTCTAACAACGTGGCCGACCGTAAGAGCAGAACAACCCTAGTCTTCGGCGATATTATGCGCATGGTCGGGTCATGAACGGCTGTGATCTTGCCATGGCACATTTAAGAATGCCAACGGCCTGTGTCTAAGTTTCTATAAGCAAAAGCTCTCATAGCGATGCCCGCGTTAAATCGACTCCGTACATCAGTTTCGCCAGCTCATATGGTGCCATGTGTATAGAAACGTGGAAAGGTTTCAACGGACGCCGTCCTTCCTCTCTGTGAAGGGACTACTATGGTGTATCTGTTTATCCATACCATCCATCCCTTTTCTAATATCATTTTAAGGCAAGAGACTAAGAATGAGGCACATCCAAGTCTAAGATGGAACACACCAAGTACACTATTTTGTGTCGTCCACCTGAGCGTTGGATCTGCCTCATTCTTCGTTTCATACATTAAAATGATATTAGAAAAGGGATGGACGGCGTGGATAAAAAGATACATCATGCTGAGCCCCTCCACTTACTGAGGAAGGAACGGACGGCTTTTTTACCGGCGCGGCTTCGGTCCGATGTGGGTTATGCTGGACTGTGAGGCCCACCGTGATGTATGTGCCTTACATCAACAACGTCCATCCGTTTAGACATATCATTTTAAGGAATGATCTCAAAATTGAACCGGATCCAAATCTCAAGTGGACTACACCACAAGACACAATGATGATTGACCGTTAAAAACTTATTGTGGGTAACAAAAGTTTTATATCAAGCTCATGTTTCGATGGTCCCTTCATCTAGTTCTTTTTACCTTATCAACAGGTATATGGTAGCCCTAAGAAATCTTTAATGGTGGTAGTCAATCACCACTGTTTCCTATGGTGTGATCCACATAATATTTAGATTTGATTCATTGTTGGAATCATGTACTAAAATGAGCTTTTAAAACAGATGGACAGTGTGGATGTAAGGCACATGCATTACGGTAAGCCCACGGTTAGGGATCCACCGAAGCAATGCCATTTTTTACCATACCCTTTCCTGGCATCACAGTAAGCCCACGGTTAGGTGATTTCTTTTCTTCTCACGAAGTCGATTAGGTGTTACCCTTGTCATGGGCCTGCCTTGATGATGTGTTGTATATCCAACCCGTCCATCCATCAATATAGCCTATTTTAAGATGTCTTCATCAATTAAATTAAGCAGATTCAAATCTGAAGTGGACCACACGACAAAGAATAGTGGTGATTGAATGCCCACCATTAAAAACTTTCTAGGGCCCACCATAATGTTTATTTGCCATCCAACCTGTTGATAAGGTCAAAAAGACCAAGATAAAGGGAAAACATAATAATAAACGTGATCCAAAACTTTCGTGGCCTACAAAAAGTTTCTGATGGTTATTCACCACTGTTTCCACTAGTGTGGTCGATCTTCTTAAATTTTGGGATCATGTCCTAAATTGATCTGAAAAAACATATGGACGGAGTGGATATGCAATGTTTTCATCAAAGTGATCCCCACACAGTCAGGGTAACGACCGCTACTGTGTAACACCTAATCTGCTTCGTTTTTATTCCAAGCTGGGAAAAGGGATGTACAGACCGGAAGCGGATTGCTTACAGCGTGCTGAGTAAATTCTGTGGGGTCCACCGTAATTTATGTATTTCATCCACTCCGTTCATCAATTTTAACAGATATTTTATAGCTTGAGGAAAAAAATGAAATAATAAAATTCTTAAGTGGACCACACCACAGGAAACAATGTGAATTAAACCTGTACCATTGAAAATTTTTTGGAGGCCGCGGAAGTTTTGGATCAAGCTTATATTGGCTTTTTCCCTTCATCAATGTCTGTGTAATCTTGTGAACAGGTTAGATGACAAATAAACATCACTGCGAGCCCTAGAAAGGTTTCAACGGTGGAAATCATTATACCCACTGTTTCTTGTGGTATGGTCCACCTGAGTTTCGGATATGCTTTAATTTTGGTTTCAACCCCTTAAATGATCTGGAAAAGCGGATGGACGGTGTGGATAAACAACAAAGTGGGCCCAACTGAGTTTACTAAGTTCGATAAGAGCGTACTGAGTAACTCAGGACGCAATCCGATTTCGTACAGACGCTGTGACATCAAGGTGGACCCCACAGAACTTTCGCACGCTTTCCACATGCATCTACGGTGTAGATGGGGATGACTTGAACACGCGGACAGGGCAGAACTTCGTTTCCCGTCCAAATTCCTTCCTTTTCTGTAATCGGTGCCGTGCTGCAGCAGAAAACCCTAATTTCCGGCAACTAAAAACAAATCCCAACAGACCTTACCTTCCTTCCGATCTCTTCTTCAAATACGGAATCTCCCTTCTCTTTTTTCTCTCTGATTTCGACAGGCGATTTTTTTTTCTTCTTCTTCTTCGGTACGTTTCTTCTGTCATCTCTTCCCTTTTGATTTCGATTACTTCTGTCTTCTCCTCTCAATCCCTTTCTCTGTCTTCTTCTCTCTCGATCGTCTTCGTTCGATTCTTCTGTTTTCGTTTGTTTCTGCTTTTGTGTTGATGTTCTCGTTCGGATGTTTGAAAATCGCAGAGAGCGGTAGCAGGAAAGGTCTCGCCATGGCCAAGAACTCTTTCAAGCTCCAGCATCCTCTTGGTTCGTTTTCGTCTTCTTTCTTTCGATGCCCTTTTGTTGGATTTTTTAATTTTGTTGCTTTTGTGAAACCCTAGTTTGGATTTTTGTTAGGGTTTTTGATCATCGACATGGGATTCGATCCGTTTCGGTGATTGTTGTCCGTGTACTATTAGGGTTCCGTTAGATCATACGGAAAGGTGGGACTCGCCGTGTGGATGACCTGTTGCGAAAATCGGATCAGGCCGCTCATCAGTTGGGGGACACGTGAATGTTCAATGTGGACTGTCTAAACCCTCAATTGCTTTTGTAATGGGGTAGCCTGCTTGATGAGTGGACTGGCCTGATCTTTGCGGCTTTTCAACTGCATGGTGAGGCCCACCTTTTTGACGGCAAGGGTTTAGAAAGCGTCGTCATACTAGTTATGGATTTTTTCCAAGTTGTTTTGTTAATGCTGTGCTAAAAGTTAGCTTTTGATATTGGATGCTGGGTTCTGGAAATTGTAATTTTTCTAGTTGAGTGGGCTGAATTCATTGCAGGGTGTGGAGCTCTTCCTTCTATGTGCCTTATTGCATTAACTTATCTGGAAGAATGTTTTGGATTTGGTCTATGCACTTGGATATCGTTGGATTGTCTAGGCTATAGATATAATGATTGATTGATTATTAAATTGGGTTTTTTTTCCTTCATGTTGGTCTTTTGACAGTATCAGTATTTTGTCCAGTTTTAATAGAATGGCAACTTTCTAATTTTTCACCACTATATGCTGGTTTTTTCTTATAGGCATGTGCTGGATTAAGACTATTATTTCTTTTCTCGCTGGATTGTCCGAGATTATAGATGGGTTCGAAACTTGGACATACCTTTCCTCTAACAATCATTATTAGGCTTATACTGAGTTAGGACACATCATGCAAAGTTATATATCGATTATGTCTGGCAAGTGATATTTAAGATTCCACCTTCATCGTATTCCACTATTTTTAAAAACAAGTTATATACCAATTGTGTTGGAACCATCAATTTTTCTCCAAAGACTTGCTACAATACCTTCTATAATCCTGGTGCCTTATTCCTCTTTTGTGTTTTAGGGATAATTAAGGGCTGAGATTCAATATATAGATTAGTGGTTGAGTTTAGGTTTAGGTTAGTGTTTTAATACACAAATGCTTGGATTTGTGAATGCCATGTCTAAAGTGGTTTGCAAGTAGAAGATTGTTGTATTTTCTAGACAGAATGAACTCTCTTACAAAGGAATAAAGTCCAAAAACTTCACATCTTTGAATTGTGTTGTTGAGGGGGAAAAAGAAAAGAATTGTGTTGTTGGTGCGAAACTAAGTTCTCTCGTCTTCAATCCCTCAATCATCTCTACATAAATTGCTTCACACTAATGTCAGTTATAGTTAGGGTTAATGTGTTCCAGGAGAGCAGAATATCTTCTGTATCCCGCACCTCTCATACGAAGAGAAGTACGAACACAAGTAACACCCGCGCTCTGACACACAGCGTTCCAAGCCACACTATGGGAAACTGCCTTTAACATTCTACCTTTAATAGGCGACAGATCCCGATCCTGAATTCGGAATTTTTTCGTGAACTCAAGACCTCCTATATCAGAAGTCAGAGATTTCGGAAGCAAAATATCTACTCTTACATCTTGTCCTAATCTCATTCATAGAAAAAGGACCCTTCCAAATCCACTTTTCCACTCATGCTTTATATAGACACTTCTTAGGTGTTTTTTTTTTGTTTGTTTTTTTAAGTTTTACAGGTGGTTATATTAGGAAAAAAAAAGAAAAGAAAATACACAAAAGGAATTCTACTTATTCATGTATGCTTATGGCAGTATGGTACAACTTTCTCTGTTCCTTATTTCTTTCTAATGGCAAGGAAAACTCTTAAAATTTTATTTTATTCAATTTTAATTCAAATCCAAGAAGATAATTGGATACATTTAATTGATGCAGACTGCAAATACGAGCTATCCCAACTCCAAGGCTGTATTTGGCTTCCATGAACATGTCATTTTGTCAAATCATCTAAGCCTTATCGCAGCTAATTGGGGTATGCTACATGGTTCCTTCTCTGCCATTCCACTCTATCAAGGGCCATAACTTCAGTTAGACCATAGACCATCAAGTCTTTAGTTAGTACCTTCACCCATGTCCTTTTTTGGGCCTTCCTCTTGCCTTTTTAGAGCTTTCAACTTATACAAACTCACTACTCCTAACCAGCTGTGGTCCTTGATCTCTGTTGCACATGACCAAGTCATCTAAGTCTATTTTCCCCTATCTTGTTATGTATTGGTGCTGCTCCTAAATTCTTTCGATTGCATTCATTTCTAATTCTATCCTTCCTTATCCTGCCACTTATTTATCCCAACGTTCTCATTTCAGCTACGCTCATCCTATGGACATGTTGTTTCTTAACTGCCCACCTAGGCCCATGATCCACCGCAGGCCTCAGGGCCTAACATGTGCTGATTTTGGACTTTATTTATGGATTTGGGGAATCTTAAATTTTTTTAATAGATTTGGGGCCTAAATATTAAGATTTGCAATTTACTATTGGTGAGAAATATTGGGGCTAATTTAAAGATGTGATTGAAGATATGGGGAGATGTGATTGAGTATATGGGGGCTAATTTGAAGACGTGATTGAAGATTTGGAGGATTATTCCCTAGATTTGCTTTTACCATCTTAGGTAGATCAGATTGATTTGAAATCAATTATGATTGGTTTGAAATGAATCTCTTGGTTGGGGGATTCTCATTGAAGATTGATCTGATGGTAGAGGTGACTCTATGATAACGTGTTAGAGAGCTCCCTCCACCATACATGTGGTTGGTGAGATGTTGGATTTTACTATCCACCTAGTGGCCTTTGCCAGGGATGGCCCATGGTTCAAGAACCACATGGGCTAGAAAAATCCATGCTATTGCTTTCATTTCTTACCTCTGATTTTCAGCTGTCAACACATTTTATCTGTCACCATCCATTTGAAGGCCACAATTTGGATCTATCAAATCAGTTGGTATAATTTATTTTTACTATCTTGGTGTGAATGTAGAAGAACAAAACTTATTGTGTAATGCAAGATGAGATGATCGCAAGAGGTCTGCTATATGAAGCCACATGGACCCAAAGGCCCAAACTACAAATCCCTGCTATCACTTTCATTTCTTTCCTCTGAGTTTCAGCTGTCACAGCACATTTTGTCCGTCACCATCCATTTTAAGGCCACAATTTGGATCTGTCAAAGCAGTTAGTATAATTTATTTTTACTATCTTGGTGTGAATGTAGGACCAAACTTATTGTGTAATGCAAGCCAGGATAATCACAAGACACCTGCTATGAAGTGGCAGGGACCCTGCATTATACATGTGCCAAAATCAACAACGAGTTGTCAATTTTTATATTCCAAAGTCTACAAAAAGGATGATCAAGGTTGAAAAGTAAATGGTGTTTGCTGGTTGAGACTTAAGTATTGGTTACAGTTTCTTTTGCATGCATTCTCCTTAAATTGGCATTATGATTTTGGAATGTTGAATAAATAAAAGTAGGCTTTTCTTTAGAGAATTGATCTTTGGCAGATGGAGAGAACATAGAAAGCAACCTCTTTGAATTGCGTGGTTTGATACCCCTATTTTCCTCTTTTCACTTCTTATAAACTCCAGCCACGCAATGTCATTGTGTAAAATAGTAAATCTTGCAAGACAAAATATGGGCAAGTAAGACATTCAGGGTAACTGGAGTCAAGTGATTGCCATTGACTTAGGCTATCCTTATGTGTCAGTTGTAATTTCTCAATCTAGAAGTTGTGTCAAACCACCCTAAAGAGATTAAACATTTCGATCAACTGAAATTCACTTCCAAGTTTTGTTTGTTAAATCTTTTAAAATTGCTCATGCAACATCTACATAGACTAATATCTGTTGCCTTGAAGTCTTTCTGAGATTGTATGCTAATTTTATTGCTTTGCGCTATAAAATTCATTTCTTTCAATCATTTTATTTAATAATTCGATAGTTTATAGTGTTTCTGGCAGGATGTGTATTCTAATCCATATTAACTATTAGCACTAAGCAGTGTATCAGAATCTATCCATAATTGCATGGTTGCCTACCATGCAATTATGCCCCATCAGAAAAGCAAGTGATTGGATTGTGTTAGCTGCCTATCCTGATTTGTTGATGTCATGTTCCATCGATATTATGTTACATCCCTTGTTGACTTGTTATCTCCGAACCACCATGTGTTTGCCACGTGATACTGTAGGAATGAGTTGCATTGAGCTTCTATGATACCTCCTTTATCTCAATGTCACAATACAATGTCCCATTGATTTTATTTTACGTTCTTTGTTGATTCCTGGTTATTTCTTTCTTTCTTTCTTTCTTTTTGAGTGTTTTGTATAGAACCCCATCCCTTTTAACGTACTTGTAAATAACCTCTTTCCTTTTGAGTATTTGTAATTAGCACATTTCCTTTAGTCACTGATTGCAAACTACTCCCAAGTTAGTTTTAGTGATGGAATAAGTAACACCGTTAAAAGAAATAAAAAAAGACGATATTGCTCCAGTCAATAAAGGGGCATGTAAACGGGACATGACATATTGAAATAGAGGATGCATGGGACGGTGACCATTAGATCTTGGTCCTTTTTAATGAGCAAAACTGTCTATATGATGTACCTACCTGAGTCCTGTAATAAATATCAGATTAAAGTATTTCAACTCTTTGAGTATTTAAGGGTTATTTCATGCAAATTCAACAACCCAAAAAAAGAAAAAAATGTTAAGATCATATTATTTTTAAATATTTTGGGGCTTTTATGAGGCCTGGCGTCAAGTTTGAGCTTATTTACTATGGGGGGTATTGTTTTTCAAAGAGCACTAATCGGCATCGACGTTTTTGTATTTTTAACTTCATGTTGAGCTGATTGTTTCCATTGCATTTGCATTTCTTACAAAAACTCAACCCATCTTGGAAAATTCCTTTTATTGTCATTTCTATGGACACCCTTGTGCTATTTAGGTCAGTTTTACAATATGGAAGGAAAGTGACAATTTTTGGGTTGATTGCTTGTTTTGTCAGGAGCTTGTTGCGTCATAGCTGTTGTCAAGTACTTTGTAGTTTTTATTCAGTTGACTTTCTAACACTGCTTAGCTAATTACCATCCTGACAATAGTGTGCGATGTCATCTTCAGCTCAATAAGGGCTAACTGCTGGCTGATGGCTTGGCAAAATATAGTGTGCCAAGGCAATATTGTTGTATGGGGCACACTTATCCAATATCATAGTGGGCAAGTGCCTGTTTTATTTTAACTTAGTTGTTATCTTATTACCCTTGTGCTATTTAGGTCAGTTTTACAATATGGAAGGAAAGTGACAATTTTTGGGTTGATTGCTTGTTTTGTCAGGAGCTTGTTGCGTCATAGCTGTTGTCAAGTACTTTGTAGTTTTTATTCAGTTGACTTTCTAACACTGCTTAGCTAATTACCATCCTGACAATAGTGTGCGATGTCATCTTCAGCTCAATAAGGGCTAACTGCTGGCTGATGGCTTGGCAAAATATAGTGTGCCAAGGCAATATTGTTGTATGGGGCACACTTATCCAATATCATAGTGGGCAAGTGCCTGTTTTATTTTAACTTAGTTGTTATCTTATTACCCTTGTGCTATTTAGGTCAGTTTTACAATATGGAAGGAAAGTGACAATTTTTGGGTTGATTGCTTGTTTTGTCAGGAGCTTGTTGCGTCATAGCTGTTGTCAAGTACTTTGTAGTTTTTATTCAGTTGACTTTCTAACACTGCTTAGCTAATTACCATCCTGACAATAGTGTGCGATGTCATCTTCAGCTCAATAAGGGCTAACTGCTGGCTGATGGCTTGGCAAAATATAGTGTGCCAAGGCAATATTGTTGTATGGGGCACACTTATCCAATATCATAGTGGGCAAGTGCCTGTTTTATTTTAACTTAGTTGTTATCTTATTACCCTTGTGCTATTTAGGTCAGTTTTACAATATGGAAGGAAAGTGACAATTTTTGGGTTGATTGCTTGTTTTGTCAGGAGCTTGTTGCGTCATAGCTGTTGTCAAGTACTTTGTAGTTTTTATTCAGTTGACTTTCTAACACTGCTTAGCTAATTACCATCCTGACAATAGTGTGCGATGTCATCTTCAGCTCAATAAGGGCTAACTGCTGGCTGATGGCTTGGCAAAATATAGTGTGCCAAGGCAATATTGTTGTATGGGGCACACTTATCCAATATCATAGTGGGCAAGTGCCTGTTTTATTTTAACTTAGTTGTTATCTTATTACCCCCCCCCCCCCCCCCCCCCCAAACCAAAAAAAAAAAAAAAAAAAAGTTCATGGTTTAAAAATGGATTCAATATGCCTTCCCTAAAAAAAAAAAAAAAGATTCAATATGGCCTTGCTGCAACTGTATAATTGTTGCCACTGTTGCACAGTGCTGGGGTGAATTGACTTGCTGAGAAAAGGTCCCTACCAGCCTATCTAGCACACTTATGGAGCCCAATTGGGCCTATATGGCCATAATGTCCCTCTTTTGTTTTTCTTTTCTTGTTATGTTTTCTCGTATGCGCTTTTTTCCCCCCCACTTTTTTCTTCATTTGAAGATGAAGTTTATAAACCTATTTTAGACCATATCTAAGCTTATTTAAGGAGTCAAAACAGTTTCTGTGGGATTCTACCAATGGAAGGGTATCTTTTAGTTACGATCTGCCTGCTCATCTGTCTGCCAACCATTTTCCTTGAAAATAAAATACTTGGAGAAACCTCGTCATTCTGTTTTTGGCATTAATGTTCAGAGTGTGGACATCACCTTGTTATGTCCTTCTTAGTCCTTTGTCTTTTATTGCCATTACAAAAACTCGTTGTCATCTATTGTGAAATTTATGTTTTTTTGCATGCCAGAAAAGAGGCAGGCTGAAGCAGCTCGGATTAGAGAGAAGTATCCTGATAGGATTCCAGTAAGAACTTTCTTGGTTTTTTATTATACAGTTTACTTCTCTGATTTACCCTTCCCCTTTTCTATGAGATTCTTATCTAAGTCTTTGTGCAATTTAGGTGATTGTGGAAAGGGCTGAAAAGAGTGACATACCGGACATTGATAAAAAGAAGTCGGTGTCTTTTCCTTACCAATTCTTACATTTTTGTCTTTATTTCAATATGATTGAGTTTGTTTCTTTTATTTCTTATCTGTTGGTCTTTGTTTCCATTTTTTTTCTTCTTTTCTGCCCTTATTATGAAATTAAGGAACCTTAGTGTTTTAGCTCTGAGACTTCCTGCGATATATGTTTGCTGTAAGGAATGTTCTGTCTATGAGAGAGAGACCTTCCTTGCAGGCAATGAGAGTCCTTTGAGAGAGGGCCTGCACATTCTTGCTTTGACATCTTCTGAGTCGACAATTGTCGAAGCCGCAAACATCTTTCCCTGGGTAGACCATGGCGCCAAACCGTGGTCGTTGTGCTATGTTTTCATAAAAATCAGGAACTTATATCTTGATTAAATATTTTCGTTTAATATTGTAAGAATAGGTTCTAATGATATCGTAGTGGCCCCAGTGTCCAAAGGCATCAGCCAATCAGCGCTTCGTATCGTGACTTCTTTTCCCTATGCTTTTCTTTAATGTGGTTGCTTTTGTTGCTTGCTCCAAAAAAGAAAAGAAAAAAGAAGTCGATGTCCATCAGTAATGCATGCATTAGGTGAAATGCATTAATATGCATTATATGCTTTTAAAGTTTTGCATTAACATGCGCCTCAAACCAGCTATTGCTTCCTTGTACATTCTGTTGTGGATAATTTCTTCTGTATGAATTTGGCTCACATTTATTTGGTGAATTGCCATCCATGAATGACGAATGCTCTCAAGTCTAGTTGGTTTCTCTTTCTACACAGAAGTACAGAACTTTGATAGGCAGCAGCTACGCCGACCATTTTTTTGAGAAAAAATCTGCCATGTTTTCATTACAAAACATGGCATAGTGTTGTGTTTACTCTTGTAATCATCTTATAATAGGGCTAGTGAATGGAATTTTTACATTTTCTTTTGCATAATGTGACTTGCTTTTTGTACATGTCACAATGTATACCTGATCTGAACCTATCATCAGGTAGGCTCTCTAATCTCTACCTTGGATGGGCCACGTCCCAAAATCACAGTGATCTGACATCCTAAATTTCATTGGAGTTTTGGGGAAGAAATTGGATGGTTATCAGAAGTGAACTAAAGTTAATTTGACTGTGTTTTCTCCCTTCAAAATTGTCGAATCCAAGGGTTACATTGTCGAGCACAGGATATAGCATATGGCCCATCCCATGTGCTAGTCAAACAAGTGGGATATGTAACACACACTACACACTACATTTTTTTTCTTTTCCTTTTTTCTTGGAGGTTTCCTTTAGCCATTCTATAGGCCTGTGATTTATTGCGCATGCTATTTTTTGACTGCAGATATCTTGTTCCTGCTGACTTAACTGTGGGGCAATTTGTTTATGTGATTCGGAAGAGGATGAATCTTACCCCTGAGAAGGCCATTTTCATATTTGTCAAGAATCTTTTGCCACCCACTGGTAAGGAATTTGAGACAGATTTCATTACTTCCATGATGCCCCATTTGAATGCACGAGTGAATTCGATCAGGATCAGGAAACATTTGCATAATGTTTGAATACATGGAATCCAAGAGAAAAAAAAGAACTTAATAATTAATTATCTAATGATTATTTCCATGAGCATTATTGAATTATGGAATCCATTTTAAAGGGTCTTGTTTGGATAACAAGTGACATTCTTGTATCCATGGACAGTCACTCAAGTTTCTTGTGCTAGAGACCTAACCATGGAAAAGTCCTTATAATTGCTTTGTGCAATCCACCATTTTCTTATCTTTAAATAGGATCCTTGATATCAAAAGTCCAAACATGCCTTAGATCAATTAAATTTAAAATGACAAACATTGATGGTGTTTTGAAGTTACTCTTCATGAGGAACTTAAAATAACGCTATTAAAGTTTGTAGCCTAGATAGATGGTCAATGCAAACCTAAGGAAATTAGAATCTGATCATTTCCATTTTATTATTAGACTTGTAATGATTGCAATTCAATTTGATACTACATCCAAACAAGCCCCAACAGTCACTATTGGTCTCATGCTTCATTTGGTCGTTGCAGCTGCCCTTATGTCTGCAATCTACGAGGATAACAAGGACCCAGATGGCTTTCTATACATGACTTACAGTGGCGAGAACACATTTGGGGCCTCGTTTGGCAAAGCATTAGAACCCATGTAAATAAGATCATGGATGGAAAGGTGTATATTCTCTTCAATCTCCCTATTTCTCGGATTTTCAATGGTAGCTGAAAACTCTTTTTTTTTCCTTTCTTCTTCTTCATTTCTAATTGATCTCCATCTCTTTTATTGTTATTTCAAAACTGTCGTTGGAATGTCAGAACGTAGAGAACAGTTTGAATGTCAATAGCTTTTAGTAATGTAAAGAGTTTTTTATTTTTGGGTTAGTTCACACACCCCATTGTCAGTGCACCCACCCACCCCTGTTTGTCACATCACATTGTTAGCCACCCCCACTATGGGAATGGATACCTTGATCTCAGTGTTGCAACGAGGCTATCTTCACTCAGTCTGCCACTCTATGTAAAGAGTTATTACCCCTTTAGAATCTTCACATGTTTCAATGGGTCAAGAGGGGTCTACTGGTGCATTTAGGTTACCAATTCCCCCTAATAGGGTTGCAAACACAATGCTGCGTATTGAGTTGGGATTTTAAGCTGATTGGGCCAGTGTGGTCCTGATCAAAGTTCGCACCACTGGCCCATTTGCAACCCCCCCCCCCCCCCCTCTCTTCTTCTCACATTGAAATTCGTGATGTGAAATGGGATTTATTTCGTTACTAATGTTTCAAGGCTGGGACCTGGTGTCCCACTGGGTCCTCCCACGATGTCTGTACACCTGGCATGTAACTCAGATTAAACCGTCCAATTCGTGGGCCCCTAGTGCGAGCATGAGAACTATTCACTAATCAGTTTAAAAAAAAAACAAGAGAGATGTCTTTCAGAAAGTTGACGTAAGTACATTTAACTGCACATCATCTCTGTGGGCAAATTTCTGCGGGCCCCACCATGATGCATCTGTTATATCCACCCTGCAAGATTGCTCAAAAACTTCTTGTGGGTATCCCTTCATTCAGGTCTGTGACCTTATGAACGGGTTGGATGGCAAATAAGCATCGTGGTGGGCCTAGGAAGGTTTAGTTGCTGCAGAATATGGCACACTGCCCACGTACGGAGGCTCATTGTGGTTGAACTGTAAAAGATTGCTACTTTTGAGGGTAAACCCTTTACCAATCGTGTGAAGGGATTGATATTTTGGGACATCGTATGTTCATGGTGGGGCCGACCAGATGAATGGTCCGGATGTCTGGTGTAAGGAGACGGCTCATATTTGGCTCTGTATTTGGATTTTAGTCGTAGTGTTTGTTCGTTAAGACTTTTTATGATAAAAGAGGAGAATGGTTTTATGAACATCCTTGTTTGGTCATCGATCTGATCGGGCCCCACGTGAATGTGAAGACCATGAGATATCTTCCCTATGGAAGAATCCTATCCTTTGATTGTGGATCTGCTAATCACATACAGTCCGGTGTGCCCCCACATGAGTCCCAACATGCCTAAAAAATCAGGACCTTTGAAAAAAAAAATAGACGGCTGATGGTCCGATTAACCTGATTTTCAACATTCAGGATGGGGTTCGAGTTTTGCCCGGAAACATGACACAATAGACAGATAAACAGCCCCGATCAGGGATTCCAAATTCAATGAATGTATGCATGGCCTGGATCAACAAACCATGTGGCCCAAATGTATAGAGTCACTGCCACGTGTATACAGATGAGTGCTACATCGATGGTGGGGCCAAGACCGACAGTGTCGACTGCAGTGGGCTATTTGAATGTTATCCTCCAGCCGACGATCATGTATACCGATTGGAAGATGGGATGCATGACCTATTAGTGATCCAAACCATCTGTCTGTTGGGCCACACACTGTCTTCTCCTTGACGGAATTACTGTTGTTATTCTTCTATTGCTGCTTTACAAATAGAAACGATGCAGCAATTCAACTAAAAAAAAAAAATGCCTGAGTTTGATGGCTAGAATCTTCCAGTTTGGGAGAATTTTGACACATGGTCCATCTACAGTGGACCCAAGAGATCAGTGGACCACATTATAGTAACATCGGTTATCAGTGGAATAGAAAATCCCTAGCACACTGATGGGAGTGTGTCGTGATATGGGTTTTTGGCCCATTTGATGATGGGTCAATTATACCTTGTGGGGTCCAAAGCTGACAGAAGGACTAAGGTCTGCACACGTGTCGAAGCTGACGGAATGACTAAGGTCGGGAGCGGATTAGGTACTACCCGAGCCTGTCCTGAGCTCAGGACAGGCCGACGTGGCACATACGTGTCACATTTGTATTGGTGCAGGGCACGTTGTCAGAGCTGACCTGCCACGTCAGCAAGCCTGACACAGTCATGCCATGCCTCCTCTCCCCAATGCCCATACGCCACGTACAAGACAGGCTCGGATAGTACCTAATCCGCTCCCACTAAAGTCTGCACACGTGTCAAAGGAGAATATGGCCACTGGCTTTTTATTTTCCCAAAGCAGGAATTATATTCCACCTGACCTAATTTAATAATGAGTGTGGCCCACTTGATGACCGATCAGCCTGATTTTCTTGCATGATGTATGTAGCAGGGCCAACCCACATAAGTACACGATCAAGCAATCCTAACCATCCAATGAATGGATATGAAATGGACGGTTAAAAGTAAAATAGTGAGTGGATGGTTAATATTATCTTAGAGTAAGTTTTGGGCAACGGTTCATCAACAAGTGGGTCCGCAATTTGGACGGTGCAACTATGCCATGTGGGTCATAGCCATTTTTTAAAAGGCGGTGCAACTAGCCATGAATAATCAAGATCTCGAAAACACGTTCCCATCATTAGAGCAGCCAACGCATTCTCACTCGAAAAAAGAAAAAAAAAACCCTGGCAAAGTGTGATGAATGATATACTCGAGCATTGATAAGTAGTAGATGTCCAAATTGTGGGCTGCAATTTTATATGTACGGTGAAAAACATAAAATTGCATTACCTGATTTATTAATTTTCAGATTGGTGGACAACTATTAGACGGTTGAAATGAAAATGATCAAGTGAGCCCATTTCAGCAAACAAATGTCCATAAATCCCAGGTTAGGATTTTTAAACTAGTCTCATTTTAAGTGGGGTTTCACAATTTCGGCAACTTGGTTTGAGTCTAAAACTTCCCGTGTTATTTTCTCCTGCAAATAGCAGAGGGGAGCTCGGATTAGGTACTCCTGTCCTGAGCTCTGCCACGTTAGTAAGCCTGATACAGTCATGTCATGTCTCCTCTCCCTTCAAATCCCAGAGCTCTGCCACATCAGTAAGCCTGACACAGTCATGTCACGTCTCCTTTCCCCTCAAATCCTCAAATCCCACACGGCACGGACTAGTTTGTCCGGAGCTAAGAACAGGCTTTGGGAGTACCTAATCCGCACTCAGGATTACACCTCACACAGCATTTCAATGCCAAAGGTAATGGACAGCCGTCCGATTGGTGGCCTTAAAGTGGGCAGCAGAAAACACTAGTGATTGAAGGTGGTGGACAGTACAAAAAGAGTGATCATGTGGAAAGCAATGGCTGTTGCCTAGAATTGCCAAATTGTGTTGAGGGTTGTCCATTTTCTTTTCACCATCTATTTCATGGACCCTCATGTTGGGTGCCTTTCACACAAACCTTCAACCCATCTCAAGCACACACCGCTTGGATCAAACCTTCTTCACCCACTTGGGATGGATAAACAACAAGAGAATAGTAAAGGAGGAGCGATCTCACCGATCCCGAGGACGTAGAAGCGCTGAGACGACGGTTGCGCAGAAGAATCCCTCTTCAAGCAACTTCTCCCTTCTACAGCTTCCTCTCTCTCTCTCTCTCTCTCTCTCTCTCTCTCTCTCTCTCTTCTCTTTTTCTCTTCCTCTTTTTCTCTCTTTCTCACCTTGGACGTGTTTACAACCCAATGGGATGCCCTAATCCCGTTTTAGAACTCTTAAGTACAAAAAACGGAAAAATCAGAGCCAAAATAGGAAACTGCGTCTAAGCAGTCCGCGCCGGGTTGGGCGCCCGGCCAGGCCCAAAACAGTCCAGCGAGAAAAACATTGGAACGAACCAATTTCAGGCGCCCGGACCAACATGGTCGGGCGGTCGGCCAGGTCATCGGGCGCCCAGTCACTTTGACCGCCGGGCGCCCGGCTGAAGCCAAAACCGTCCGGCAGCATTGCTGCCATTTCTAGGGAATTTCGGTCGCCCAGCCACTAAATGGCCCGGGCACCCGACCACTCCCAGTTCCACTTCTCTCCTCCTTTGATGAGGAGGAAAACTCCATCACCCCATGGGTGGTAGGTTGGGTGTGATTCAAGGAAGGGACCCACCATGTGGATTGCGTGGATTCACATTATCAACCGACTTTAAGGAACATGTGCTAACTTTATTACCTATAATTATAGGATTCGTTCTGATCTAAGCAATCAATTCAATGTATAACTTTTGTTTCATCCATAGCTTACTTTTGTGTTGAGTTTGGTCTATGGGAGTTTTTACTAATTAGATTCATTTTTTGAATTGATTTTAAATTTTCAAAATTGAAATTGAAATTGAAATGATCTTAATTTTGAAATTTCAAATTGAAATTAAATTGACCCATTTTTTTTTTTAATTGAATTGAGATTGTATTGATGAAAATTTTCGATTCAATTCGATTTGATTTTTCACACATTGCAAATTAAAACTTATAGATTTTGTAGGTTTGAATTTTATAGTACCTCAAATAGTAATATTAGTAGAAATACTTCTAAAAACATATGCATAATAACTAGTCCATACATGGAAATTAGAAAGATTGTATTGATCCAAAGCTTTCGAGGCCCGAAAAATATTTTTAATGGTTATTCATCACTCTTTCTCTTGGTATGGTCCACTTGAGATTTGATCTTCTTATAATTTTGGATCATGTCCTAAAATGAGATGTAAAATTAGATGGACGTAATAGATATACAAAAAATACATCAAGGTAGGCCCCACACGGTAGGGGTAACACCCACTAAGTTGTTGCCAACGTAACATTTAATTCACTATTGGGCAAACTTTAGAAATTGCGTACTAAGTTAGTACGCTTTTGTGGTATTGATCAAACTTAATTGGGCTTACTTTGAATGCATTTGGTTTACCACACCGTCCATTCATTTTGCCTGCTCATTTTAGCCGTTGAGCCCAAATTTGAAGCATAGCTGAAACTTGGGTGGACCATGCCATGAAACAGTGGGAATAA
>PVNU02003534.1:0-37802 GCA_003013855.2 Liriodendron chinense | reverse complement strand
TTGCAAGTTGCTTGATTTTGGTGAACAGATGAAGGACAAGTATCAAGCCTTGATCTTGCTGAACTCGCTTTCTAGTTCATATGAGTTCTCAGGGACTCGTTGTGTGCTGGTAGGGACACTATTAATGTTGATACTGTTGTCTCAGCCTTCAGTCGAAGGCAATGAGACAGAAGAGTGGTGATGCTAATTCTTCCTCCGATGCACTGATTATGAGATGAAGAAATTCTGAGCGCTGTGAAGGATCGTCGTGTTCTCGATCTAAGTCGAAGGGCAAGGGCAAAACTAAGTTGAAGTATTGGAGATGTGGCCAAGTTGGGCACATGAAGAAGGACTGTAAGAGTCCTAAGTATAAAAAGGAGAAGTTAAGAGACTCCTCTAGGTAAGCTAATACCGCTGAAGCTGAAGAAGGTGGTAGTGATGTGTGCGAGGTCTTGAAGGCGTCAAAGATGGAATCTCTCAGCGATGAGTGGATCATGGACTCTGGGGCTTCATATCACATGTGCCCGGATAGGAGTGTCTTTACTTCCTACATGGACTATGTTGGAGGCTCGGTGTTTCTAGGTAATGACTATGCTTGTAAGGTTGTGGAAATTGATACTGTGTGCATCAAGATGTTCGATAGGATCGAACAGACCTTGACGAAAGTGAGCACGTTCCCAGGTGAGGAAGAACCTGATTTCCCTTGGTGCACTCGAGGCATTGGGGTGTAAGTTCACCGGTTTTGACCGGTTCTGCAAAGTTTCAAAGGGGGCCTTGTAATTATGAAGGATAGAGGTATGGTAATATTTACAGGCTGATTAAGAGCACTTCAGTAGTGGAGCTGCCGGTTGTAGTAGATTCCACGTTTGCACGTATGTGGCATGCACGCTTATGCCACATGAGCAAGCGGGGCATGAAGGTACTCTCTGAACGATCTTTGATTCATTCCTTTAAATCTGTAGACTTTAGTATGTGAATATTACATGTATGAGAAACAGTCTAAATTGTCATTTAAAAGGGGAAAACATGTATGTAAAAGGGTGCTTGAGTATGTCTATTCCGATCTATGGGGGCTGTCGCCCGTTATTCTGTTGGGGGGTCATCGTGGTTCGTGTCGGTTATCGATAATTAGAGCAGGAAGGTTTGAGTTTATTTTTGAAAAATAATCCGATGTCTTCATGACCTTCAAGTATTAGAAGGCGATGGTGGAGAATCATTCAGGGCAGAAACTGAAAGTTTTGAGAACCACAATGGAGGTGAGTTCACTTTCAGTGATTTAACACGTATTGTAAGGAGGAGGGAATCGTGAGGCACAACATAGTGCGCTACATGCTAGAGTAGAATGGTGTGGCAGAGTGGATGAATCGGACTCTCTTGGAGAGAGCCCGATCCATGATTAATAATGCTGGGTTACGCAAAGAGCTATGAACTGAGGCCGTTAACACGACTTGTTACTTGATAAATTGGTCACCCCTATTACAATTGAATGTAAAATCCCTGAGGAAGTGTGGAGTGGTCATATGCTAGACTACTCCAGTCTATGAGTCTTTAGTTGTGAGGCTTACTCTCATGTACTGTCAGTTGAGAGAGATAAGCTAGACCATAGGGCCAGAAAAAAAGGATCTTATGGGCTATGATGATGGTGTGAAGGGTTATCGTATATATGATTCCTATCACACGGAAGATCACCCTGAGCCATGATGTCAAGTTGATGAGGGATCTTTGTTCCGTAAGGATGCTACAAAGGAACCAGAAAAATAAGAGATTATTGACATACAGAATGACAGAGATGAGACGGGCTGATACTGAGGCACAGAAAGAGGTACAGGATCAGGTGGAGCAGCCACTTGTATGAAGAAATCCACATAGGGATCGCAGGTTACTAGCAAAGTATAGGGATGACTAGAACATTGCATTTGCTCTCATTATAGATCAGGGGGATCCATCTAACTTTGAGGAGGTACTACAGGATGTAGATGCTGAAAAGTGGAAGACGACAATGCAAGACGAGATGGACTCCATGTACAAGAACGAGACTTGGGAGCTTGTGGAGCTTCTAGTGGGCCGAAAAGTAATTGGGTGCAAGTGAATTTTTCGGAAGAAAGAAGATAGATACAAGGCAAGGTTGGTAGCAAAGGGTATGCTCAGCGTGAAGGCAAAAACTTCAGTGAGATTTTTACACCGGTTGTGAAGCAAGTATCTATCAGGTTCGTGTTAGCGCTCGTTGCCCAATACGACCTCAAGTTGGAATAAATGGATGTAAAGACAACTTTCCTACATGGAGAATTGGAAGAACATATTTACATGGTGCAACCAGAAGGTTATACAGTGCAAGGGGCAGAGAAATAAGGTTTGCTGGTTAAGGAGATCGTTGTACGGTCTCAAACAGTCGCCTAGGCAGTGGTACAAGAAATTTGATTCCTTCATAATGAGTCAAGGCTTTTTCAGGAGCGAGTACGATCATTGTGTCTATTTAAGACACTAAATGATGAGAAGTTTCTCATACTGGTGTTGTATGTCGATGACATGCTTATTGTCAATCATAGCATGTCTGACATCGATGTGTTGAAGACTCAGCTTTCAGGGACATTCGAGATGAAGGATCTGGGGACTGCAAAGAGGGTTCTTGGCATAGATATTCATAGAGACAAGAAGAGGAGCAGGTTGTGGTTATTTCAGGAAGAATACCTTGAGAAGGTATTGAAAAAGTATGAGATGGACAAGTCCAAACTGGTTAGCATTCCCCACGCGGCTCACTTCAAGCTTTCTTCTGAACATTGTCCCAAAATAGATGAAGAAAAACATGTTATGTCTCATGTGCCCTATTCTAGTATTGTGAGCAGTTTAATGTATGCCATGGTCTGTACAAGACCGGATATTTCACAGGCTATGGGTGTTGTTAGCCAATTCATGTCTAACCCGGGCAAACAACATTGGGAAGCTGTGAAATGGCTACTTCGATATATTCGGGGTACGCAGGACTACGTCTTAACGTTTGAAAAGTCCAAAGACAAGTTGGTTAGTTTTGTCGATTCTAATTACACAGGTAGTGTGGACAGTAGGAGATCGACTTCAGGGTACTCGTTTGTATTAGTAGGTGGAGCGATTAGTTGGATGTCTAAGCTTCAGTCTGTGGTGACTCTTTCTACTACTGAAGCTGAGTATATGGCGGTGACAGAAGCTTTTAAGGAAGCTGTTTGGTTGAAATGAATAATAAATCAGTTGGGGCTTCAGCAGGAAGCCGTGCCTGTTAATTGTGATAGCTCTAGTGCTATCAATTTGGCTAAAAATTTTGTTTGTCACTCTCGTACTAAACACATTGATGTGTGTCACCATTTTATTCGATAGGTGCTTGAGGAAGGGGATGTGACTCTGGACAAGATTCACACTAGCATGAATCCAGCGGATATGCTGACCAAGGTGGTCCTTACAGAGAAGTTCAAGTTATGCATAACTTCTCTAGGCTTGGCGAAAGCTTTATGAAGACGCAGTGATGCACGAGAAGCGGCAACATTATGATTGATGAGGAGTTGATTTGTGAAGAGTAGAGAAGGTGGTTTGATGTTTTGATGCCTCAGTGGAGTTTGTTGATGAGGCCTCAAAACTATGCATTGATAGTGTCCACCGACTGGTCGGTCAGTGGACAGTTTGTCAAAGTGGAGGCTCTGCTAATTTCTAGGGGTCTTCGACAGGTCGAATTATGGGCACCAGAACATGTTTTTGGGCAAAACACTCAGGATCGATCGACTATCGTGCGGGATCCGGATATCTTACGTGGTTTCGCACTGCATGTTTCCAAATCGGGATATAATCTTATTTAAACTCTTCCTAATCGTGTTGGGAGTGATGCTAAGCAATACCAAGGTGCTCTAACATGAGATTAGGATTTTGGGTGAGAGGATTGTGAGGTTTTGAGAGCTTTTATTCATCTTTAGGATCTACTTGGGTAGATTAGCTCTGTAATCATCTGTGATTCATAGTGGAGGTGTTGCTTTGTGCCGTTGTTTTTTTCCCGCAAGGAATTTTCACGTAAAATTCGTTTGCTTTTGCGTTGATTGCTTGTGTGGCTGTGTGGTGATTGTTTAATCTTCTTCGGTGCTTCTGCTGACCGAATTTCCAGCAAGAAACAAAAGATGATAAACCGCATCTAATAAATATCTCGTTAAAAGAGAGAGAGAGAGAGAGAGAGAGAGAGAGGGAGGGAGAGAGAGAGAGAGAGAGAGAGGGAGGGAGAGAGAGAGAGGGAGAGAGAGAGAGAGAGAGTAGTAGCTATCGTTAAAAGAGTTAATATCTTATCAAAATCTCACCAGAAATGGATTTCATAAGTAGAGTTTCCATATTACAATCGTTGCTTTAATTTTATATCAGATTATAATGGTGATGGAAGATGGTTTGCCAAATTTGCAGGATTGATCAAATTTAGAGTGAATGATAGGTATTAGAGTAGAAGAAGATATGGATTCCTAAGGGGTCGTTTCGATGTCTATAAGTTGCATTAGTTATAAGTTACAAGTTGTATAACTCACTTACAAGTAGTGTTTAGGTGTGAAATTTCACTTGTATGTGAGTTAAAACCTTTAAGTCACTTACAAATAAAACTCAGATCTGCAAACATGAGGAAGAGATGCTTTCACTTATAGGTAAGATACAACCTGTAATCACTTCCAAACAGGTGGCATGTAACTTACACTTAAAATCACTTACAACTTAAAAACTTGTAGTCATCCAATCGATCCCTAAAACTCTTACCAACAGATAAATTGGATGGTTGGGGAAAACATAGATTGGTTTTTACAGATGGTGATTATAGATCTTGTTCATAATCACTTTAGTGTGTGTGTGTACGTGTCACTACAAGAAAATAGGCCTTTAGCTACAATTTTTTTACCTCAGTTCAAAAAATGGAATGTACTTTTAGCCTTAGTTGGTGAGAAATCAAGGCAAAAATTCTACCATTTTGCCTTAGTTGGTGAGAAATCGAGGCTAAAAATTCATTATTTTACCTAAGTTGGTGAGAAAATAAGGTTAAAAGTTCACTTTTTAGCCTCAGTTATTAGGAAATTGAAGCTAAAAGTCTACTTTTTTGCTTTGGTTGCAAAGGAACCAAGGCTAAAAGTCTACCATTTCGACTCAGTTGGTGAAAAACTAAGGCTAAAAGTATACCATTTTGCCTCGGTGAGAAATTGATGTTAAAAGTCCACTATTTTGACTGAGTTAGTGAGAAACTAAGCTTAAAAGTTCATTTTTAGCCTCAGTTGTTAGAAAACTGAGGCTAAAAGTTGACTTTTTGCCTCGGTTACAAAGGAATCGGGGCTAAAAGTCTGCTATTTCGCCTTGGTTGGTGAGAAACTAAGGCTAAAGTTCTACCATTTCGCCTCAGTTGGTGAGAACTGAGGCTAAAAGTCTACCATTTTGCTTCAGTTGGTGAAAAATCGAGGTTAAAAGTCCACTATTTTGCATCAGTTAGTAAGAAATCAAGGTTAAAAGTTCACTTTTTAGCTTCAGTTGTTAGGAAATGAAGGCCAAAAGTTTGCTTTTTCACCTAGGTTGTAAAGGAACTGAAGTTAAAAGTTCACCATTTCGCCTTGGTTGGTGAGAAACTGAGGCTAAAAGTCCACTATTTTTCTTCATTTAATAAGAATCGAGGTTAAAAGTCCATTATTTTGCCTCATTTAAGAATCGAGGTCAAAAGTCTACTTTTTTAGCCTCAATTGTTTGGAAACGGAGACTAAAAGCTAACTTTGTTTTCGCCTCAGTTACAAAGGAACCTAGGCTAAAAGTCTGCTTTTTCACCTTGTTTAGTGAGAAACCGAGGCTAAAAGTCTACCATTTTACCTCAATTGGTGAGAAACCGAAGCTAAAAGTATACCATTTTGCCTCATCTGGTAAGAAACGGAGGCTAAAAGTCTACTATTTGGCCTTACTTCATAAAAAAAATTGAGACTAAAAGTTCATGTGTTTAGCCTCAATTGTTAGGAAACCGAGGTTAAAAGTCTCACTTTTTCGCCTCGATTACAAATGAACTGAGGCTAAAAGCTTGCTTTTTTGCCTTAGTTGCAAAGGAAATGAAGTTAAAAGTCTAATTTTCGCCTCAGTTACTAAATAACTGAGCCTAAAAGTCCGGTTTCTGTCTTAGTTACTAAAGAACCGAGGCTAAAAGTCCACTATTTCGCCTCCCTTGATAAGAAACCGAAGCTAAAAGTTGGTTATTTCACCTCGGTTAGTAAGAAACCAAAGTTAAATTAAAGGCCACTTTTTAACTTCAGCTTTTAAGCAACTAAGGTTAAAAGTCTTTTGCCAGCTCATTTTAAAGCATTAGCCTAAAAATGAGGCAGATCAAAACATTCTGGTAGACCCCATGAAGCTTTTAATGGCAGGAATTTGATCAAGATTGTTTCGAGTGGTATGGTCCATTTGAAATTTGGATCTATTTCAATTTTTTTGGATCATGCCCTAAAATGAGCTTTCGGCACGAATGGACGGTATGGATATAAGTAAAATACATCAAGGTGGGCCCCACAGTCATGGATCCCACTCGGATCCCACAAGCTTTCGGCACATATGTTTCGTGTGGTATGGTCCATTTGAAAATTTATTGGGAAAATTGGAAAAAAAATGGAGAACGCTAGAACTCGTGTATTTGTTTTTTGATGAAATGAATTGGATATTTGCATAAGGAGGACTCTTTGCACTACAGATTGGTGTAAGTGCTCCTCATGGCTCTGGGAAGACTACACTTGTATTTGCTCTAGATTATCTTTTTGGAGTCATTGGTAGGTATGGTCACAAGATCTTTTAAATGATTGAACTTGGGTAAAGTTCTTTTGAAGAATATAGGATTCTAGTAGCATTTCTTTGCTGATGTCAACCATTCTTTCTTAGGAAATCTGCAACGATGTCCAGGGATGATTTCTACTTGACAGTCATGGGTCAGGTAAATATTGTCGTGGAGTTATATTAATCATGGTTCTTTTTGTTAATTTTCATTGCTTATGCATGTCTATTAAATGCAGCATAAGTGAGGACTGAAAATCCAGGAAATTCTCTCCTAGAGGTACAGATCTACGCATGATGTGGCATCCACTTCAAACTGAAAAATTGATACTTCTCTAAATGTAGGAGTTTGAAACACATGTTCTGAAAATTATCTATATTTTTGCATTTTCAGTTGCAGGGCAATGCTGGAACTCAAGATTTGCCATCGGGTTTAACTAACCTTGGTTTTTCAACTGTCAGTGGATAAAGTGGAGGGCTTTCTAATGCAAAAATGATTAAACATTGATGTTTTATGTTGAGCCCTTAAATGTGCATGTTCTAACCCCATTTCATTACTAATTATGCTTGAAATACATGATTAAAGACCTAACTAATACATGGTTTTGTGGTTGTAGGAATGAGAGAGAGAATTCATCAATTAAAGGCTTGGAGACGCTGTTTACAAGCCCTGAAGATCAAAGGAGTGAAGGACCAAAAGTGGAGCGAGAGTACATCAAAGATGAGGGGGGAAATAGCAACAAAATCAACACTTTATAGGCCCACCGGCCCGTCGGCTGGCCAAACCTGCTGGAAACAGAAAAATTACTGCGTAGTTTTTAAGTGGGCAAGCCACTTGACCGATCGGCCGGACAGACTAGCCAACCGGTAGGTCGGGTATGCACTTCAATGTCCAGCGATTTTGTGGTTTGCAAGCATCCTGTCAGGACAGCTATCCAGCCGGTCGGCTAAGGGGTTGGAGTGTATAAAAAACACTCAAGAGATTTTTTCATTTGCAGCCACTTTGTTCGACCGGCAGGATAGGGGGTCCAGCCGGCCGGTCAACATCCAGGAACATCTGGAGCTCCAAAAACCTCTACGCAAAGCGCTATTTTTGAGGAATTTCTAAAAGTTTCTTCGCACCTAGGACCCCAAATCTATAAAAGGACTCCTCTGGCTCGTTCCTAAGGCATCCTAGAAGAGATATACCATGGTGGGAGACGGCGAAAGTCGAATCCGGAGTTCTACAACTCTTCCTAATTTATTCTTCAGGTTTTTTATATTTTTTTTTAGTTGCTTTCATGTTTCCTTAGATCATGAATAGCTAAACCACTTAGCTAAAGCTAAGAGGTGAAGCTTGTAGTGAATCTAAGATGTTTTAATTTGTTTGTTTTGGTTTCAAATTGGATTATAAGTGAAGAACAATGGTTTGAAGTTTTAAAATGGTTTGAAGTTTGAAAAAAGTTCTAAGTATTCTTTCTTAGTCTTATAATGGCTCATGGATGTTTAGAAGAATTGCTTTAGTTCTTAATTGTTTTGCAAATATCTAAACCCGTACGCTCCGAGGAATCGGATTCAAGACGCTCTAGACTTGGATTTTCACTTAGGAACTACAAATCCAAAGTTCTATTTTTCTGAAAATTCTGTTTATGTGTGACTATGTATGTGATTTGAGTGAAGTTCAAGTTATAGTCTAGTTATGCATTGTGATAGTGTTTAATGATGATTATGATTGTGATCTTAACCTATTAGAACTAGGATTGACCTATGCAATTGAGTGTGCTCAAGTCCTAACTTGAATTGAGGGAATCATGTACTTGAATCACACATGTGAAAAATTGTTTATTATAACCGCTCTATCATCCGACTAGATAGGATTTGATTTCGATTCTAGTTGCGTAATTTAGAAACCACAACGAATTAAACATCAAGGATTGCTACAAGTAGATCCTTGAACCCTTAGTGCTCTTTTACATTGTTTACATTCATTTTTAGTTTAAAATTGCTATCTACATTCAACTTTAAAATTCAGTTTAGTTAGCTCTCAATTAGAGATTATTGGAAGTGTTTTGTGGGTTCCTACATAAGTCCTTGTGGATCGACCTCGGTCTTACTGAGATTATTACTACATCGCAACCCTACACTTGGGAAAGCAAATAAGTTTTTGGAGCCGTTGCCTGGGACTTTAACGGTTTTTCACAAAAAATTTTAAAACAGTTTCTATTTGAGATTTTTAAGAGTCCTTCACTAACTTTGTTTGCTTTGTTTTGTTTTTACAGAAATTCTAGGAGTCGAAGTAGTCACTTCAAATCAGGTTTTTCTAACCTTTTTTCTTTTATTTTTCTAAGATTTGCATGCCACATTAGGTTCGGGATTCTAATAACCGACTCATTAATGAAGGGGGGATTATTGAAGGGATTGATAAAGAACCACGTGCTAAGAAACATTTAGATTCACCAATTTTGTTTGAAAGTATGGCTGGAAATCAACTCAACCCTATGGCCAATCAAAATTTAGGCCAAAACTAAACTAAAACGGGAGAGAATGAGGTTGAGGATGTTGCCCGACCTAGAACATTACGTGATTATTTGCAACCTGCAAGAGCGAGCACTCCCTCATGCATAGTTTTTTCACATAATGCAGGGAACATAGATCTTAAACCAGGAGTAATCCAACTCTTTCCTAAATTTCATGGACTAGATAGTGAAAGTGCCTATCAACATCTTAAGGAATTTGATGAGGTGATAGCCATAATGCACTTTGCAAATGTAACTGATGATGTAGTGAGACTTAAATTATTTCCTTTTTTCCTTAAAGAGAAAGGTAAGGCTTGGCTTCATACATTAAGGCCAAAATCAATTGGCACATGGACTGAGATGACTAGTGAGTTCATTAAAAAGTTTTTCCTTACTCACAAAACAATCATGTTAAGGCGTCTTATCATAAATTTTGATTAAAAAGAGGATGGGACCTTCTTCCAATGTTGAGAGAGGTTCAAGGACTTGTTAAATGCATGCCCACATCATTGCTACGAAATTTGGTGGGTAATAAGCTTTTTCTATGGAGGACTGACTTCACCCATGCGCCAATTCGTGGAGATGATGTGTAATGGAGAATTCATAAATAAGGAAGCCGAGGAAGCATGGGACTATTTTGATGAATTGGCCGAGAATGCACAGTCTTAGGATACATATAAACCAACAAATCCTAAGACAAGCTAACAAAAGGAAAAAGGAGGAATTTATATCCTCTCAGAAGAAGATAATATACGTGCACGTGTGGCCAGCCTCACAAGAAAAGTTGAAGCCATGAAATTGAAGAAAGGAGAGATGATTAACTCAAAAGACATTGAAATTATCTATGGAATTTGTGCCAGGAATCAACATGCAACACAGGATTGTCTCACAATTTCTGCATTCCAAGAAATCTTACAAGAAAAATCAAATGCCATGAACAGTTATTAACGACCATTTAGTGCTCTAAACTCAAACATGTTGGAATAACCATCCCAACTTCAGTTGGAGGTGGACCAACTGCGAATGCAAAACAACACCCTTAAGCTCAACCTTTAGTAGGTCCATCCCTAGTAATCACACCAAAAGCTACGCTAGAGGAGATGCTGGGTGCATTCGTATTGGTTCAAGCTGAATATAACAAGACCAATTCTCTGAAAATTGATGGGTTCATGCAAGAACAATTGAAATTCAACCAAAATTCATCTCAAGCTATTAGTGACTTGAAATCCTCTATGGCTAGAGTTGAATCTCATCTTAGTGTTAAGGAGAAAGGCACACTTCCTGCCCAATCTCTTCCTAACCTAAGAACCCAATTTGACATACAAGACCCAAGCTCTTCCTCCCAACATACGAAGCATGTTCAAGCTATCACCACCTTGAGGAGTGGTAAAATAATTGATAAATCTAATCCAGTGAAGGCTCTAAAGCCTAATGATCTAATTTTTTTAAAAGAATGATCACCCGAACAATACTCCACATGAGAAAGAACCGGAAAGGCAATACAAGCCGGTTGCCCCGTTTCCCAAAGGTTGATTTCATCAAAACCTTTAAACAAAAATTTGAAAATCTTAGAGGTTTTTAAGCAAGTGAAGATCAACATTCCATTGTTGGATGTTATAAAACAAATACCATCCTATGCCAAATTTCTGAAGGAATTGTGTACAGTTAAAAGGAAGCACAATGTTCACAGCAAAGTACTTTTGACTGAAAATTTGAGCGCTATTATTAAACAAGAGGTGCCCCAAAAATACAAGGATTCGGGTAGTCCTACCATCTCATACATCATAGGTGACTACTGGATCAAACAAGCCTTACTCGATTTAGGGGCAAGTGTTAACCTCATCCCATACTCGATCTATGAACAACTTGGGTTAGGTGAATTGAAACCCACCAAAACCACACTCCAACTTGCTGATAGATCTATTCGTATACCAAGGAAGGTGATTGAGGATGTCTTGATCCAAGTCGATAAATTCTAATATCCAGTGGATTTTGTTGTCTTGGATACACATCTCGTGATAGGTATCGGTGCTCAAATTCCCATCATTCTTGGCCACCCTTTTCTAGCTATTTCAAATGCAATTATTAATTGTAGAAACGGGCTTGTACAAATGTCCTTTGGAAATATGACACTCGAGCTGAATATTTTTTTTATTTATGCAAACAACCATGGGAAGTTGATGACGAGGTCCAAGAAATAAATCTAATTGAATCATTCATGGAAGATACATCCCCCTTGACATTCTATTCTGATCCTTTGGAGCCATGTTTGGCCCCACTCTCATGAGATTGATGATGACACGATACGAGAGATGGATGCCATTTTGGATGTTTTGCCGGTACTTGATAATAAAAGATAGAAGGCACCATTTGAGGCTTTGCCCTTAAGCGAAACAAGCCTCTTCCATCAATATCAAGGCACCGAAGCTCGACCTAAAACTATTACCTACTGATTTGAAATATGTATATTTAGGTTGAGATGAGACATATCCGGTGGTGATTTCTTCCCACTTGGATGAGGAGCAAGAGAGTAGGCTAATAGCCACTCTAATAGAGTATAAGGGTGTCATTGGATGGTCAATTGCGGATCTCAAAGGCATAGACCCACTGATTTATACTCATCGCATACATCTTGAGGAAAACGCGAAGACATCTAGGCAACCACAAAGACACCTCAATCCAAATATGAAGGAGGTGGTTAAGGCCGAGGTGGTAAAACTATTGAATGTGTGAATCATCTACCCAATATCCACTAGTCAATGGGTGAGTCCAACTCAAGTGGTGCCTAAGAAATCTGGAATAATCATCGTAGCCAATGCCAACAATGAACTCATTCCAACCAGTATAACTACCGGTTGGAGAATGTGCATTGACTATAGGAAGCTAAGCACAGCCACGAAGAACGACCACTTCCCCTTACCGTTTGTTGATCAAATTTTAGAAAGGTTGGCAGGTCATTCTCATTTTTGCTTTCTTGATGGATATTCATGGTATAACCAAATAGAGATCGCCTTAGAGGACCAAGAGAAGGCAACATTCACATGTTCATTCAGCACTTTCGCTTATCGAAGGATGCCGTTTAGACTATGTAATGCCCCTGCCACTTTTCAACGTTGTATGTTGAGTATTTTTTCTGATATGGTGGGGACGATTCTCGAAGTCTTCATGGATGATTTCTCAGTTTTTTTGTTGTAACTTTGATGAGTGCCTTATACACTTAAAAACTATTTTGAAAACATGTGAAGAAAAGAACCTCGTGTTGAATTGGGAGAAATGTCACTTCATGGTTCAAAAGGGAATTGTCATCGGTCACATCATCTCACAAAACGGAATCGAGGTGGACAAAGCAAAAATCGATCTTATCTTTAAACTTCCACCACCCAAGAGCATACGAGATTTGTGGTCCTTTTTGGAATATGTCGAATTCTATAGACAGTTCATAAAAGACTTTAGTTCACTCTCTCGTCCTTTATGTAACCTCCTTAAAAAGGAAAACTCATTCGAGTGGAATGAAGATTGTCAAAATACCTTTGACAAGCTTAAATGTATGTTGACATGTACTCCCATAATGCAACCACCTGATTGGAGCCTTCCTTTTGAAATTATGTGTGATGCGAGTGATTACGCTATTGGGGCAGTGTTAGGCCAGAGAAAAGAGAAAAGGCCATATGTCATCTACTATGCAAGTAGAACCTTAAACTTAGCTAAAGCAAACTACACTACTACAGAAAAAGAACTTTTAGTCGTAGTTTTTTCTTTAGACAAGTTTAGGTCCTACTTGATCGGATCCAAAATCATCATATTCACCGACCATGCCACGCTTAAGTACCTTCTCTCTAAGAAGGATGCTAAGCCACGCTTGTTAAGATGGATCCCCCTACTCTAAGAATTTGACATAGACATACGTGATAAGAAAGGAGTGAAAAATGTCGTGGCTAACCATCTCTCTAGACTTGTTCTCACCGATTCCCCTGAGATGACCGCGATCAATGATATGTTCCCTGATGAACAATTATTTAAAGTCTCCCAATTGCCATGGTATGCAGACATTGCTAAATATCTTGCTACAGGTATAATTCCAACACACTAGAACAAGCAAGATAAGGATAAGTTCTTCAACGAGGTGAGAAAATTCTTGTGGGACAACCCGTATTGATTTAAGTATTGTCCCGATCAAATTATAAGGAGATGTGTGCCGGATGATGAGAACACAGTATCATCTCCTTTTGTCATTCACAGGCTTGTGGTGGTCACTTTTCAGCTAAGAAGACCACAGCTAAAATTCGACAATGTGGGTTTTATTGGCCCACCATGTTCAAGGATACTCATGAGTTTTGCCAAACGCGTGAGCCTTGTCAGAAATTAGGAGGAATAACCGTTAGAAATATGATGCCACTCAATCCTATCTTACCAATCGAAGTTTTTTATTGTTGGATCATCGACTTCATGGGTCCATTCCCATCTTCTTTTGGACACTTATATATTTTGCTTGTCGTCGATTATGTTTCAAAATGGGTCGAGGTGATTCCATGCCAGAACAATGACCATAAAACGATCATTCATTTCTTAAAAGAAAACATCCTTTCCCGGTTTGGAACACCTCAAGTCATTATAAGCGATGGAGGGTCTCACTTTTGTAACCATCCATTTAAAGCCTTAATGAAGAAATATGGCGTGAACCACAAAATGAGCACCCCCTATCACCCACAAACAAGTGGACAAGCCGAGATATCCATCATGGAGAATAAACATATTTTGGAGAAAACAGTGCACCCCAATCGCAAAGATTGGTCGCTTTGACCTACCGATGCACTCTAGGCTTACTGTACTGCTTTCAAGACCCCCATTGGAATGTCTCCCTATAGACTTGTTTATGGGAAAGCTTGTCACTTGCCTGTGGAGATGGAACATAGGGCATATTGGGCAATAAAGAAAATGAATTTTGATTCTGACAACGCATGCTCGTTTCACAAGTTTCAATTGAATGAACTTGCGAAACTTCGGAACGAAGCATATGAGAACGCGAGAATTTACAAGGACAAGACAAAGGTGTTCCATGATAAGAACATCCTTCATAAGAATTTCATGATTAATCAAAAGGTCCTTATGTACAATTCTCGGTTACATTTATTTTCGAAAAAATTGAGGTCTCGATGGACCGGTCCCTTCATTGTGAAAATTGTTTATCCATATGGGACTGTCGAGTTATTGAATCCAAGGAACGGTAACATTTTTAAAGCAAATGGTCAGCGATTAAAACCGTTCTTTGAGAATTTTCTTTCAGAAGGTATGTCCATACCTCTGACTAATCCTGTGTATCAGGATATTTGATCTCCTAGTCTGATGGAGGTACAAAGTAGTTTAGGATTAGGATTGGCTTGTTGTTTGTTTATTTTTCCATTGGTTTATTAGAAGGAGGTAGAATTTCATATTTTTTTATTCTCTCAGGTACACTCATTCCTCACTCCCTTTATTTTATCATTGCTCTCATGTTTTGCTCATTGCATATCTTTTACATTGAGGACAATGTAAGATTTGGCTGGGGGTGTGGGAACTAGGTTGAATCTAGTGCTTTGCAAATTTCGAGCAATTTTTGTATGAAGTTGTTTTTATTTTTGCTGAAAATTCAAAAATTCCGTTGGAAAACTTTGTTTCTATGCATTCGGGACAGTGTAAGTACAAGAAAAAGAGAGGCGAAGTGAGTGAAGTTGAATATCTTGAACAATCTCTAAGATACTAGTTTTGTATGTGAATTTTCCTATTTTTATGATTGAGAGAAATTTTGAACACTTTTACACCTAGTTCACATTGCACGATTCTCATGCTTCGAACGGATTATATAGGATTGTGGATTAGCTAGGTTTGGATTTAAGGTGTTGAAGAACCAAGTCGGGGTGCTTTGTCCATCCTTGTCCATGGAAAAATAACAAAAGATATGGATTTCTAAAAATCCTATCTAATGTATGAAAAAAGGAATGGAAGGATGAAAACATGGGAATAATTGAAAATATGGTGAAAATTTCCGAAAAGGGCTACCTACTACCAACCGGGGGATGGTCTACCCGTAACCAAAGCCGAAAATGGAAAGTAGTGTGAAAGCTGTCAGAAGGACAGTAAGGTAAATTCCTGTCAAAGGCTTGTTGTTGATATGTACAACGTTAGATCCATATCTTAGCTAATTCATGAAGAAGGTAACTCCAGAAATCCATGAGATGGGCATTCACTCAGCAGGCTAGGTTAAATTGTTTGGATTCTTCTATTTATCAATTAATCAGCGGGAATTTCATATGAGTACTTGGTATGTTTTGAAAAGTTCAAGGTTTCAACTTCTATTACTAGGCATTTTTTATTTTTGCACTTACATGTCTTTAAGTGTATAAAAGCATAGTTTCTAAAGGAGAGTTGAGTTTTGGAGAATGGAATTTGTTTCACGCATGTTTTGCTCGGGACTAGCAAAATGCTGGTTGGGGGGTGTGTTGAGCTCTTAAATGTGCATAATCTAACCTATTTCATTACTAATTATGCTTGAAATACATGATTAAAGACCCAACTAATACATGGTTTTGTGGTTGTAGGAATGAGAGAGAGAATTCATCAATTGAAGGCTTAGAGACATTGTTTACAAGCTCTGAAGATCAAAAGAGTGAAGGACCAAAAGTGGAGCGAGAGTACATCGAAGATGAGGGGGGAAATAACAGCAAAATCCACACCTTATAGGCCCACTAGCCGGCCGGCCACAGCCACCGGCTAGCCAGCCAAACCTGCTGGAAACAGAAAAATTACTATGTAGTTTTTAAGTGGGCAGGCCACTTGACCGACCGGCCGGCTAGCCGGTCGATAGGTCGAGCTATGCACTTCAATGTCCAGTAATTTTGTGGTTTACAAGCATCCTGTCCGGCCGACTATCCAGCTAGCCAACTGAGGGGTCAGAGTGTGTAAAAAATGCTCTAGAGATTTTTTCATTTGCAGCCACTTTGTCCAACCGGCCATATAGGGGGTTCGGTCGGCCAGTCAACATCTAGGAACATCGGGAGCTCCGAAAACATCTGCGCAAAGCGCTATTTTTATGAAATTTTTGAAAGTTTCTTCACACCTAAGGCTCCAAATCTATAAAAGGACTCCTCTAGCTCATTCCTAAGGCATCCTAGAAGAGATTTACCACGGTGGGAGGCGGCGAAAGTCGGATCCGGAGTTCTACAACTCTTCCTAGTTTGTTCTTCTGGTTTTTATGTTTTCCTTAATTGCTTTCATGTTTCCTTAGATCATGAACGGCTAAACCTCTTAATTAGGGCTAAGAGGTGAAGGTTGTAGTGAATCTAAGATGTTTTAATTCATTTGTTTTGGTTTCAAGTTGGCTTATTAGTGAAGAACAATGGTTTGAAGTTTGAATAAAGTTCTAAGTATTCTTTCTTAGTCTTATGATGGCTCATGGATATTTAGAAGAATTGCTTTAGTTTTTAATTGTTTTGCAAAGATCTAGACCCGTACGCTCTGAGGAATCAGATTCAAGATACTCTAGACTTGGATTTTCACTTGGTAACTACAAATCCAAAGTTCTATTTTTCTGAAAATTTTGTTTATGTGTGATTATGTATGTGATTTGAATGAAGTTCAAGTCATAGTCTAGTTATGCTTTGTGACAGGGTTTAATGATGATTATGATTGTGATCTTAACCTATTGGAACTAGGATTGACCTATGCAATTGAGTGTGCTAACTTGAATTGAGGGAATCATGTACTTGAATCACACATGTGACAGATTGTTTGTTGTAACCGCTCTATCATCTGACTGATAGGATTTGATTTCGATTCTAATTGCGTAATTGAGAAACCACAGCGAATTAAGCATCAAGGATTGCTACAAGTGGATCCTTGAACCTCTAGTGCTCTTTTACATTGTTTACATTCATTTTTAATTTAAAATTGTTATCTATATTCAACTCTAAAATTCAGTTTAGTTAGCTCTCAATTAGAGACTATTGGAAGCGTTTTGTGGGTTCCTACACAAGTCCCTATGGATCAACCTCGGTCTTACCGAGATCATTACTACATCACAACCCTACACTTGGGGAAGCGAACACTTTACGTTATTTGTAAAACCTGTTCAATGAGTGTGTTTCCTCGTAGTACTTTGATGTCTACAAGTTAATGCTATCTAACAGTTTGACGTAGTAGGGTGCATCTGTAGTTGTTTTGAAAACTTTAAATAGACGATTAATTGTTTTTTTGTATTGAATGAATGAATGCATAATTATACAGGTTAAATAGGTGAAACATGCACATGTTTATTTAAACAAATATTTAGAAAAATTAAATATTTTTAGCCACGGTTATGTCATAACTAAGGTTAAAAGATATTCTTAGCTTCGGTAGACAGATACCAAAGCTAAAGATGGATTTAGTCTCAGTTGGCATCAACTGTGGCGAAAAATCAAATTTAACTTCAGTTGTTGAGAACTGAGGTTAAAAACTGAATTCTGAATTTAACCTTAGTTGATGCCAATAAAGGTTAAATCCATCTTTAGTCTCGATTTTTCCTTAGTTATCCAAACCGAGACTGCGACCTTCGTGCCTAAAGGCTTTAGCCTCAGTTGTTAAGAACCGAGGTTAAAAATAGATTTAGCTTCGGTTAGAGGCAACCAAGGCTAAAATCTAGATTTAGTCTCGGTTGGAAACAATGGAGGCTAAAAACTTAATTTAGCCTCATTTCGAAGAATCGCCTTTTTAGCCCCGATTGCCAAAATCAAGGCTAAAGCCTTTAGCCTCAAGGGTTGTAACCTTGGTTTAGGCAAATGAGGTAAAACTGAGGCTAAAGGCTTTAGCCTCAATTTTTATCCTTTTTAGCCACGATTTTAAACTGTGGTTAAAACCCTTTTTTCTTGTAGTGTGTGTGTGTGTGTGTGTGTGTGTGGAGTTTCGATGTCGGATTACAGTGGTGCTCATTGCAGCCTTGGGTTGTGGGATCTAAGATATCTTGTCGACCAATGATGTTAATGGGATAGGTGAATGTAGGTGTTGAGCTGAGTGCAAACAAAGATGACCGTAATAAAGCTGGTAGTGACGAGGTTGCAACATCATCTTTTGGTGTTGAAATTAGGAGATTTGTTAAGGGCGAGAGGGGTGGAAATGACATTAGTAGAGCTGCTAACGAGTTGTCAATTGGCTTGTAAAATCAAGCCAGGTGAAAGGGAGGACAGATGGGTGCTGCAGATCGAAAGTTGGAAAGAGACTAGTGGCTAATAAAGGGTGATGCCAAAGAAGAGAACATAGGGGCAAATGCAAGTAGTGACACGAATGGGAATAATAGCTGACAATGGTGGTCACTAGACTGTGGTGGCATGGTGGTTCTAAGCAGTAATGGCAGCCCTGGTAGGAAAGATAGTTTGCTTCAAGGGTTCAAGACAATGATTGGATTTTTTTTTTTAAATGGTGGGGGCTAAGAATTGCCCAAACAAGTTGAAAGTATTGTGAAAATAATTTTGTGTACGGGAATTGTGGCAAATGTAAGATAGTTTGAAGATGAGCGCCACACTGTTAAGAACCTAACCAATGTGCCAAAAGCCCCTAGGACTGATGGAAGGTGTAAAGTTAGGCTTCGCGGCTTATGTCCACAATGACCCACTCTATAGCGGCACTCACTCTGGCCTTTATTCCAGGTTGCCCTCTCCAGGGCATGGCAGTTGCACTCTGGTTCCTCAGGTAGTCCTCGCCATGCCATGGAGGGTTTCACTTTGGTCCAGGTTGTCATTATCGTGACTCGAAGACAGGATGTAGTGTTGGCTCTGATACCAGTTGTTAAGAACTTAACTAATGCGCCAAAAGCCCCAGGACTGATGTAACGTGTAAAGTTAGGCTATTAAACTCTTGGGATCGTAACACGGACAAAGATCTAGCCTAGGAGTAGCGTGGATGCCAAAAATCAATAGGGCCAAATGGTAGCAGGTGAAGGTGGATGGGATGCAAAAGGCAATAGGGGTGGTTGATGTAAATGAAAATGGGTATGACACAATGAGTAGAGAAGACTATTTGATCAGGTTTTAATTGATTGGAGAAGAGGATTGGGAGAGAACCTACTGATCGTGGGTGAGGATCGATGACATTCTTAAAGAAAAATGATCGGAAAAAAGATGCAGGAAAGGTTGTAGAAAATCAGGAATTTTCGATTCCCGACGATTTCAGGCCGTCGGAAATGTTGGCCAACCAGGAGACTACATTGGCTAGCCAAATTTTCCTGCCAAATGCACTATACAGATTTTGCTCCTTGTCAGCAGACCGACGGCCCTAATAAGCCGATCGATAGACGCTGATTCTTTGCGTGGAAATTTCTAATTTTTCATATTTCTTTCCAATTTTGATTAAGATTCATTTAGTTGTATAATTAAGGTTTTCTAGGGTATTCTAGGGTTTGTTTAGGTTATAAATAGTTGTTTAATTTCATTTATTATCATTTATCATTTAATTAATAAAAATATTTTGAGTTTTTACTCTGTTTTAAATAGATTATAAATAGAATCATTATCATGGATTCGAGTATTCCTTCGTGGATTCGAAGAAGACTGGTTGAGGAGTCCTAATAGCTCCGTGGATTCGGAGTAGTTATCACGTGAGAGAGACAGTGATCGATCTCACCACGTCTACGCCTACGTCAGCTAGTATCAGAGCCAGGAATCCACTCGGGTCGATCTTTCTTTGCAAAGGTAAGGACAAAATCCAGTGAACGGTGATCGAGGGATTCATCATCTATTGGAAAGAATGGAAGCTTTCCACCAGGAGAGGCGAATGACCATTCAAGGGTTGCAGGCACCCCTCTACTGTTTTGTGGATGCACTGATTCCGCCATATGTTTTGGTAACGTTCAGCCTCCCATGGTCGCTGGACTAATCAATCAAAGATATCGACCTTATAAGAGGGCAATAGATCTTCCTATCTTCAATGGCCAGGGTCATATCAACAAATGACTCTTTGGAATCGAATACTTCTTTAGCTACATGTGGATTCCAGAAAAAAGGAGGGTTTCAATCGCATCATTCTAGTTGATGGATGACGCTTATGATTGGTGGGAATATATTCAGTATTGTCGGGAACAAGAAGGGAAACCACGAATTCCTTCGTGGCCGCCGATGAAGCAATGCCTATTGGCCCGTTTCCTGTGCAACGAACAATATCTTGGTGAGACGGCGTCACAACAAATCCCCAGTCCTATCAACATTGCACATATCGTCCCTGTGGGACGGAAAAGACTGCCCGAAACTTTTACATTGGATGAGCATTCTTCCGTGGCTATCCAAGATCATGATGACAAATTTGTGGAGTCCATCGACGTTGAAGCCATGGAAGGAGAGGACGAGTTATAGCCCACCATCGTCTCAGAAAATATTCAAAGGTCTGAGAAGATGGAGGAGATCGTAATTCCAAATGTTATGGACAAGGAAGAAGATCCTGTAGACATCCCAAAAGTTATGGATCCCATTATGATGGAATCCATAGACATCTCAATGGATGTCATGCCAGCAATACAAGAGTTCGGGGTGATTATGGACGATGATTTTTTTTTTTTTTTTGCAGATGCTAGTTTTTCTCAGATGGAACCAATCTTCGGCAGCACCGATGGTATGACAGAGTCATTTGCAATTTTTCATGTTAATGTCGAGAAGAAGACGGCGAAGTTTTTTACAATATGCTAGGAAATGGCCAAGGTCTGTATTGCCAACTAAGTCCATTGGAGAATCTGAGCACGAATCACAAGCCAAAGTCGTGAAAGAAGTTGAACGCTAATTGTGTCCCTAACCTGAAGTGAAACTCGAGGACGAGCTTTCTTCAAGTGGGGGAGACTAATGTGGGGAGAGAACCTCCTAATCGTGGGCGAGGATCGATGGAATTCTTGAAGAAAAAGGACAAGAAAAAAGATTCAGGAAAAGTTGCAGAAAATCAGGAATTTTCAATTCCCGACGGCTTTCTAGTCGATTCCCGATTGTTTCGAGCTGTCGGCAATGTTGGTCGACCAACAGACTACATTGGCCGGCTAAATTTTCCTACATGTCAAACACGCTGGACAGATTTTGGTCCCTATCGATCGACCGACAGACACTGATTCTTTGCGTGGAAATTTTTAATTTTTCAAATTTCTTTCCTATTTTGATTAGGACTCTTTTAGTTGCGTAATTAGGGTTTTTTATTATTTTCTAGGGTTTGTTTAGGTTATAATTAATAATTATTTAATTTCATTTATTATCATTCATCTTTTGATTAATACAAATATTTTGAGTTTTTACTCTGTTTTACTTGTGCATTCGAGTATTAATCCTTCGTGGATTTGAAGAAGACTGATTGATGAGTCCCAATAGGTTTGTGGATTCACAGTAGTTATCACATGAGAGAGACGGTGATCGATCTCACCATGTCTATGCCTAAATCACATGCTAGCAATTGTAATAAAGGAGAAAAGTTGACGAAAGAATTAACTCCCTCCCTCCCTCCCTCCCTCTCTCTCTCTCTCTCTCTCACCCTATTGATGAGCAGAGGGGACATCTAGGACTCTTTGGTTTCTTTCTTTTCTCTGGGATAGGATCTATATTTATATGAAGGGGTTAGGGTTTCAGAGATGCACACAGTCTAGGACTTTACCACTCTATGAATTTCTTTATACCTTACTATAAAGAAAGTCCATTAAATTACTTTATTCATGCATATACTTATGATGTAAATCATTCTACCATCATAATCATCCATTAGAAATCTGTATCTTATATTGATCAAATTGTGGGCTGCTATATCGAGGAGATCAAGTCATCATCAAATGTGTTCAACACTGTTTTAATGATTAAATAAAAACTTCAATGGTTTAAAAACTCTAAAAATCCATTTAAAATATCTTGAGTACTGCACTAGTGGTAAAACCAATTGATGAAGCCTAATTTAATCAGATCTAGTCATAACCATGTCTCTAGGTAAAACCCAATGGGGCTAGTTTGTCTCCTTAGCATTTTGAGCCTGAGACCTGCTATTGAAACGCCTTAGGTCTTATTCACAGGGGCGTGTTTTAAATGTAAATGCACTCCATCCATTAGCTAGAACCATCACTTGAACCGTACATACAAACGATCAGGCCAATAAAAACTGGTGGGCCACGCAACATGGGGTCAAACGTAAAATGCACTTAAAACCTTTATGTTCACGCGGTGTTCCCCTCCCTAATATTTGGATCAGGCTGATTTTTTTTTATTTTTTATTTTATTTTTTTGTATTTTCAGCACACACAAACCTGTGGTTGAGATCCTGTCCATCCATTTTTCCATATCATTTTACGACATAAGCCCAAAAATAGGCAGATCCAAGTCTCCCATGGACCACACCACAGGAAACAGTGGTGATTGAACACTCACCATTAAAATCTTCCTGAGGGCTACAAAAATTTTGGATGAAGCCGATATTTGTGTTTTCCCTTCATCCAGGTCTGTGTGACCTAATCAACAGGTAAGATGGAAAATAAACATTACAGTGGATCCTAGGAAGTTTTTAATGATGGGCATTCAATCACCACTGTTTTCTCATGATGTGTTACATTTGAGATTTGGATCTGTTTATTTTTTTGTCTAACTCCCTGAAATGATCCTTAAAAATAGATGGATAGATTAGATAAAACATTTATCTCATAGAGGGCCCAGCAGAGCACTGTCCAGTAGCCACCTCGATATTGGCAGCCTCAGCAGGCAATCCGTGACGTATCTTTTTAATAATTTTTTTTACATTTAAGTAAATTTTAGAAAAACATTTAAAATAAATTTAATTTGGTAAATTTTACTAAAATGAACGTCCAGCCATCTTGCTACAGGTGGCAGTGTTATATATGTTTCAATCGGAATCGTCCATCTAGTTGGGCCTACTATGGATGGAAAATCATTTAAGATATACACAGATTGGATCATCACAACCATCTGAAGACTAGCATTCAATCGACGGTGATGAAAGGGAAGTAAAGAAAAGTGATGTCTATGATTGTGTTGTGAGCGTGATTTTTGAAAAATAGACCATCCATAATGAAATGGCCCATCCGAGATTGAAATATCACGGCGCCACGTGTAGAGTAGAGAGACGGCACTACCAAGTTCCTGTTTCCTCAGGCTCTACGGTGTCATCTCCCTTTCTGCACACTTTCTGTATACGATGCTCGGGCTGGTATGACGCTTGATACGCAGGTGCTTAAAACTAGTACACGTTGCATACATTAACTCAATTAAACCGGATAAATTGTGAAATCAGCTGTGGGAACGTCACTATCTCAAGACCATATTGGTTGAACAATCCTAACCTCTGATTTCTGGATGCTTCTTTGTAGAAGCAGGACCATTGGATATTTTTCATTTTTAACCGTCCAATAAATGCCCACCAATCTGATAATCAGATCCTCAAATGAGTATAAATTTTTTTTCATTGTACATCTAATCTGGGAAAAATAATTTGGAAAGTTTAATTTAATTTATTTTTTATTTCATATATGCAATCTCTAAGTGCCTGCGTATGAAGCATCACCCCCCACCACAGTATTAAAGTTTTGCCTTTTGCCATTTCAGTTGATTGGTGAACTAACAACGGTCAAAGGCATTGCATTCCCAACAGGAAAAGGCATGAATATGATATACATCTTTCTACGGTAGGCACGGGTTTTCAGTTCTTGCAAGTGGAGCCTATTGTTTGAATCCATACCGTTGGTATGCTGTTTAATTTCAACCGTTCATTCGGAATTAAAAAAATATTATCCTTTTAAAAGTGTGCCTGAGGATAGATGATTTAGAAGAGCGCTAAGCCAATGACCACGCTCAACTAAAAAAGGTCCTAATATTCGTAGTATAGAATCTTTTGATATAATATATGTTTTCGAAATACCCCAATTACATTTATAATAAAAATATCAACGGTGTAGATGTCTCAACCATGGGCCCACTTTGACAGAAAAAGAAACGAGTGCATACTATGCAACGATATAAGGGCTGTGTACCATATATTTAAGATTTACTACATCAAGACAAACACATGCAAATCATGCAACGCGCTGGTGAACGGGTATACCCTCAAACGTCCCCATCTCAAACCCAACGACTTCAAACCAACCTTTGTCCTTCTTCTTCCCTCAAATCTTTTCAACCATTGATGGGCCTTTCAGTGGGCCCACCATGAGAACCTTCTAGTAATACTTGTGAAATCTCATCAAGATCCGAGGATCAAATCTAGGGTCCTCATGCACCAGGATGTAAATAGGTTGCTCATGTACAGTTTAGCTAAGTAGGGATCATATTTCTATGATCAAGACCGTTAATCAGATGGCCACCCATGTCACAGAAATCTCCCATGAAGATCTAGTAATTAGTCAAGTGACCTATAAGGAGACAGATGATAAAAAGAATGCAGTGGCTGTAGTTTTACTAGAGGATTTGGATGGCTTGGATCTTCGGAATCTAGAAAATGATTTGGAGTCACGCATCCAGAGTGGAGTCTATCAGACCAACGGTCTGGATCACGAAACCGTGGGGATAACGCATGCTTAGAGTGGAGTTTTTTAAGATCACACGCGTGTATAAGGCATCTACGCGCCAACATAAGCGTCCACTTGGCAAACCAGTGGACTATGTACATCACCTTGCATAAAGGGCAGCTGCTAAAGTGATCATGTGAACATACAACTTTAAAAAGGAGTGAACGGTTTGGGAAAAACTGGCGAACCTTTTTTTAGATGTTTGTGGGACGCGGATTGCGTCCAAACCGAGCTGTGGAGGGGCCAGCTTGATGTATCGGTTTATCTACTCGGTCCATTCCTTTTTTAAGATGTTTGTAAGACATAAGACAAAGAATGAGGAAGATCCAACGCTCAGGTAGGCGACACCAGAGACGACCCTTGCATTTAATGCTTGGTGCATTCATGCAGCCGAGCTCAGTATTTTGGTGTGGCCGACCTCAGCGTTGAATGTGCCTCATTCTTTGTATCTTATGGTCTTCCTGTTCTTATATGGGGAATGGACGGAGTGGATAAACAGATATTTTGGTTTGGACGCTTTGCATCCATACTGGGTTTGGACGCAATCCACTTCATTGTTGGTGTAGAAACCTCACCAGCACGGATGACAGATGGCAGCAGTAATCAGACCATGACTTTTAACTAGAAAACGAAAATTGTGGAACCCAGCAACCCGCATTGCTAGAATGAAGCCGGATCTATTACAAGCGCTTGTAGGTTAACATAAATACTCATAGATGTTGATTTTGTCTTTTCATAAAGGCCTAAAAAGAGACAAAAAATTATGAATTTACTTGTGCCAACCGTCTAAATTGACACTGTTACCCTTGTGGTGTTACTTTATTACAACTTTAACCTTGAAATTGTCAGTTACATTAAATCTCTAAAATGAGGCCCACATAAATTTAATTTGTCGATCGATACTGTCCAGCGGTTTTCTCATCCTCTTTGATATCATTAGAAAAAAAAAATGAGGCGGATCTGAGTGGAAGGTGGGCCGTAAAAAGTATTAGTAGTATGTTAAGTATGTACTATTAAATGTAAATGAAGATGATGTGGACCACTTGATTATTTGATCTGCCACATTTTTTTAGTATCGGAACAAAAAAAATCTTTAAATTTGAATGAACAACATAGATCATTGCTAACAATATCAATAAATGAAAGTATGACCCATTACTATAACAAGGCAGTCCAAGTCGGGGTGAACCATTACTATTTTGGGAATTCGATGTGTATCCGTGTTTAATAGTGTGTGGTTAGAGTGGTTCTTGAGTCTCGGTACCGTAATGCAGCGTCTTCTTGAGTGGTTACGAACCCAGTCATAGCTCAGTGAAAGCGTTCGGCGTGCCACCGAAAGGCTGTAGTGAAAGTTGGTGTGGATCGATGTTATTTTAGTGGTACAATGTACGTTAATATTTTTCGGTACGATGTTAGAGTGCTTCCATAGTCTTGATACCATGATGCAGCGTCTTCCTAATTGGTTATGCACCCACTCCTACTCGGTAAAAGAATTCGAGTTGTGACCGCATGGGCTGCAGTGCAAGTCGGAAGGAACCGTTACTATTTGGATGCCCCGTGTGTATCCGTGTTCATTGGTGCATGGTTAGAGTGATTCTTGAGTCTCAGTACCCTAACGCAGCGTCTTCTTGAGTGGTTATAAACCCACTCGTAGCTCAGTGAAAGCGTTTGGCGTGCCAGTGAAGGGTTGCAATACAAGTCGGTGTGGATCGATGCTATTTTAGGGGTATAGTGTGCGTCAATGTTTTACGGTATGATCTTAAAGTGCTTCCATAGTTTCGATACCATGATGCAGCGTCTTTCTATTTGGTTATGCACCCACTCGTACTTTAGTAAAAGAATTTAAGTTGTGACCGTATGGGCTGCAGTGCAATTCGAAGGGAACCATTACTATTTTGGAGGTCTTGTGTGTATCTGTGTGCCTCAGTACGTGGTTAGAGTGATTCTTGAGTCTCGGTACCCTAACCCAGCATCTTCTTGAGTGTTTACGCACCCACTCGTAGTTCGATGAAATCGTTCGGCGTGCCACGGAAGGGCTGGTGTGTAAGTCGAAGTGGATCAATGCTATTTTAGGGGTACGGTATGCGTTAGTGTTTTTCTGTGTGTGGTTAGAGTGCTTCCGTAGTGTTGGTATCATGATGGAGAGTCTTTCCAGGTGGATACGCACCCACTCGTAGTTCAGTGAAAGCGTTCGACGTGCGATTGCATGTGCTGCAGTACAAGTCAAAGTGAACCGTTGCTATTTTGGGAATCTGGTGAGTGTCCGTGTTCGTCGATGTGTAGTTAGAGTGATTCTTGAGTCTCGGTACCCTAATGCAGCATCTTCTTTAGTGGTTATCCACCCACTCTAGTTAGGTGTAAGCGTTCGGCGTGCCATCGAAAGGCTACAGTGCAAGTCGAAGTGGATCGATGCTATTTTAGAGGTACGGTACGGTGTGCATCAATGTTAGTTGTTGTCTATGTATAATGGTTCTGTAGTCTCAATACCATGATAGAGAGTCTTCGCAGGTGGATACATATACACTCATAGTTCAATGAAAGCGTTCGACGTACGATCGTATTTGCTGCAGTACAAGTCGGAGGGAACCGTTAATATTTAGGAGGTCTAGTGTGTGTCCGTATTTTTCGGTGCGTGGTTAGAGTGATTCTTGAGTTTTAGTTCCCTAACGTATCGTCTTCTTGAGTGGTTATGTACCCACTCGTAATTCGGTGAAAACATTCGGCGTGCCATTGAAATAATACTGTAGAAGTCGGAGTGGATCGATGTTATTTTATGGGTACAGTGTGCGTTAATATTTTTTAGTATGTGGTTAGAGTGCTTCTGTAGTCTCGGTACTATGATGCAGCGTCTTCCTACTTGGTTACGCACACACTCGTACTTCGGTAAAAACATTCGAGATGCGACCACATGTGCGGCAGTGCAAGTCGGAAGCAACTGTTACTATTTTGGGAGTCTGGTGTGTGTCAGTGTTCGTCGGTGCATGATTAGATTGATTCTTGAGTCTCAGTACCCAAATGTAGCATCTTCTTGAGTGGTTACGCACCCACTCGAAGTTCGATGAAAGCATTTGGCGTGCCACAAAAGGGCTGGTGTGTAAGTTGGAGTGGATCGATGCTATTTTAGGGGTACGATATGCGTCAATGTTTTTCGATATATGGTTAAAGTGCTTCCGTAGTCTCGGTACCATGATGCATCTTCTTCCTAGTTGTTTATGCAGCCACTTGTAGTTCAGTAAAAGCATTCGAGATGCGACCGCGTGTGCTACAGTACAAGTCGGAGGGAACCGTTACTATTTTGGAGGTCCGGTGTATGTCTGTGTTCGTCGGTGCGTGTCAGAGTGATTCTTGAGTCTCGGTACCCTAACGTAGCGTCTTCTCGAGTGGTTACGCACCCACTCAAAGTTCAATGAAAGCGTTCGGCGTACCACCGAAGGGCTGCTGTGTAAGTCGGAGTGAAGCGATGCTATTTTAGGGGTACGATATGCGTCAATGTTTTTCGGTATTTGGTTAGAGTGATTCCGTCGTCTTGGTACTATTATGCATCTTCTTCCTAGTTGTTTATGCACCCACTCGTAGTTCAGTAAAAGCATTCAAGATACGACCGCATGTGCTGCAGTACAAGTTGGATGGAACTGTTACTATTTTGGAAGTCCGGTGTATGTCCGTGTTCATCGGTGCGTGTGTTAGAGTGATTCTTGAGTCTCGGTACCCTAACGTAACGTCTTCTTGAGTGGTTACGCACCCACTTGAATTTCGGTAAAAGCGTTCGGTGTGCCACCGAATGGTTGCTGTGTAAGTCGGAGTGGATCAACACTATTTTAGGGGTATGGTGTGCGTCAATATTTTTTGGTATTTGGTTAAAGTGCTTTCGTAGTTTCAGTACCATAATGCATCTTCTTCCTAGGTGTTTATGCACCCACTCGTAGTTCAGTAAAAGCATTCGAAATGCGACTGCATGTGCTGTAATACAAGTCGGAGGGAACCGTTACTATTTTAGAGGTCTGGTGTATGTCCGTGTTTGTCGGTGCATGTTAGAGTGATTCTTGAGTCTCAGTACCCTAACGTAGCATCTTCTTAACTGGTTACACACCTACTCAAAGTTCGGTGAAAGCTTTCAACATGCCACCGAAGGGCTGCTGTGTAAGTCGGAGTGAATCAATGTTATTTTAGGGGTATGGTATGCGTCAATGTTTTTCGGTATTTGGTTAGAGTGCTTCCGTCATCTCGATACCATTATGCATCTTCTTCCTAGTTGTTTACGCACCCACTCGTAGTTCAGTAAAAGCATTCAATATGCGACAGGATATGCTGCAGTACAAGTCGGAGGGAACCGTTACTATTTTGGAGGTCTGGTGTATGTTCATGTTCGTCAGTGCGTGTCAGAGTGATTCTTGAATCTCGAAATCCTAACGTAGCGTCTTCTTGAGTTTACGCACCCACTCAAAATTCAGTGAAAGCACTCGGCGTGCCATCGAAGGGCTACTGTGTAAGTCGGATTGGATCAATGCTATTTTAGGGGTACGGTGTGCGTCAATGTTTTTCGATTTTTAGTTAGAGTGCTTCCATAGTCTTGGTACCATGATGCATCTTCTTCCTAGTTGGTGACGCACCCACTCGTATTTCGGTAATAGAGGAAGCAGATTCGCTGGTGTACGTGGACCACACCAGAAAACATAGACCCTACAATGAGTCTCACCATTAAAACATACATACGGCCCACCATAAAGATTATTTGCGATCCAAACTGTTCATAAGGTTACATGGACCTGGATGAAGGGTAAAAACCTATGGACGGTGAGGATTTCAAACAAGCATCACGATGGGCTCCACATAACTTCCGCCGGCAGGAAACGGATTGCATACTGAGTAACTAAGTACTTTAAGCGTACTGAGTAAACTCCATGGGGTCCACCATCATTTATGTATTTCATCCACTCCATTCATCTATTTTAAAATAAAATTTTATGGGTTTATACAAAAAATGAAGGCTATAAAAAGTTGAAGTGGACCACACCACACGAAACAATGTGAATTGAACCTGTATCATTGAAAAATTCTTGGGGCCTTAGAAATTTTAGATCAAGCTGATATTATTTTTTTTTCCCTTCATCAATGGCTGTGTGATCTTGTGAACAAGTTGGATGACAAATAAACAGCACTGCGGGCCGTAAGAAAGTTTTCAACTATAGAAATCATTATAGCCACTGTTTCTTGTGGTATGGTCTACCTGAGTTTTGGATATGCTTCAATTTTGGTTTCAACCCCTTAAATGATCTAGAAAAGTGGATGGATGGTGTAGATGAACCACATACATTTACACTAGGCCCAACAGTGGCCCACCATCAACATGCTTTCTAAAAGAAAACCTTTGGAATATTTCCCGCCAAAAAAATATTATGTTGGGTGGAAAACAAATGCGTGTATGAAAGGTTGATATATGTGTTGGCAACCAACTTTTTGAAATGACGAAAATGCCCCTTCAAAGGTAGAAGGGTGGTCAGGATGTGCTTCCCCATTGAGTGGCCCACCTGAGTTTTGGATTGAAATGAATTTTGGCCACAAAGGAAACCATCATTAGATGTATGTGATGGACGGATTAGATTGCATACATGCAACAGTATGGGCATCATAAATTGCATTGTACGTTTACGTTAACCTACAAGTGCTTGTTATAGATCCGGCCTCTGCTAGAATAACTTATTAGACTTATGACCCGGCAACAGGCGTCCCTAGAGTAATCGATCAGCCAAACTTTGAAATCCAGCAACCCATATCCTTAAGACTTGAAAAAATATAAACCGCATAACCAATCCCCATGAAACTCTATTGAGATCCACACCAGCCCCTCGAAGCATATCAAAAATTGCCCTAGCCCCAAATCGATTGGAATTTTTTTTCTTCTAAATGAATGATTAATTTGAATATTGAAAAATTAAATCAGAAAAATTATTTTAATTTAGGTTGAAGCATGTATAGATATATTATTCTTAAAGCCTAGTTCGCCCCCTTTCCTCTTAGATTAGAGATTATTGACGGATTACTAGCAAATTACTTATAAGATACAGTAAGCCTTGTTTGGTCCCGAAGGGAATTCCGGTGGACACCAAGGTTCAAGGTAGAGGGATTAGGCTCGCTTCCATGTGCAATTGCTGCCCGGTGTAGGTGAGGCCGACAATTGAGTCACTCGAACATCTCTTTGCTTCCAGCTTCTTGGCAAAAAGGGTGTGGTCCCAATTCAGCTCAGCTTTCGATGTTCACTTCCTTGAAGGACAATCGCTAATCTCTAAACTAAATCAATGGTGGCAAGCTACGACATCTTCAAACCGTTTCTTGCTGCTTAGAGGTATGCTGGGAGATTTGGAGGGAAAGGAATAGATGTCGATTTGATGGGCACACTGTGAATGTGGGTAGGGTAGTGGCTCATGTCCTGACCTGGCCGGTTGCGGGCCATCAGAGCCAACCTCCCCTCCTCTCACAACCCCAGTCTATCCAAAGTGCTTGCCATTTCGAGTATGCAAATCCAATTTAAGGCTATAAGGATTCCAAGCTATGAGGTGATCAAGTGGAGCAGACTAGAGGTTGGCTGGGTGAAAGTAAATGTGGATGGGTCCTCCCTTGGGAACACGAGTTTAGCAGGTGGTGGTGGAGTGTGTAGAGACTCAAATGGCCATTTCATCATCGCTTTTTCTAATGGATATGGTACATGAACTAATTCTACAGTTAAAGCTAGAGCCTTGGTGGAGGGTTTAGCTCATTGTGTGGAATGCAGTTTCTCTAAAATAGTGATAGAAACAGACTCCAAATTTGTGGCTGACATGTTCATGAAAGGGACCTTGGGACCTTAGCAAATGTGGTTCTAGTTGGCCAGATTCGAGGCATTAAAAGCAGTAGCTGATGTTAAGATTGTCCACGCTTTCAGAGAAGCCAACAAGGTTACTGACGATTTGGCCAAAATGGGCAGCAACACGCAACGATCTTCTTCATTTTCTTCGATGTATTTAAACAAACAATACTATATAAGAAATACTCAATTCAATTAATAGAAAACTTGAAGGGTGAGAACCTCACTAAAGCCACGTTGATAATCAAGCATGAATCTCAAACAAGTAAAATACTTCAGAAATCAATTAAAGAAGCACCACTAAATTATTAAACAAACACTTAATATAAATAAAAGGAAATCTTAAAGGGAGAAAACCTCACTTTAAGTGTCTAGCTTAATTTAAGTAATTGATAACTGGATCTCAACTCGGCCCCAAACCGAACCTGATTAACACTCTCCAGCAATATTCAATCCTTCTAGACCGGATATAACTGTAATACAAAAATAATTACCAATTAAATTACAACAGTATTTGAACTCAGCAACACCCTGAGTTGATTCAAGCCACGTGAGTACAACTTGAATCCACTCGGTTTGGAACTTGATTGTGAAACTGGGTGAATCATTCAACCCAAGTTGAGCAACTGAAGTGAAGCAAAGTCACACCAAGTTAGATCTAACTTTCAATTGGAAAAGGTCTACTGAGTCGACAACTCAGTGACTCAGTAGAGAAAAAGGAAATAATGCAGTTGCTTATTTAGATCCACCACAAAACTTCTAATGTGCTTATGAACTAGAACGAAAATAGGTTGAAGATTACTTACCCACCTAATCAATACAATCAGTCAAGGCCTGGCTTATGCCTAAAGCCACTCGAACTCAGCCAATCTGGATCCGACTCAACAAAAACCCGTCGAGTTGACTCGCCCATCGACTCGACCGCAACTTGATTGATTTCACCTTCGATTCTTCCTTTAATGATTACGGATGAGATGAAATCTCATCCCCAATCCATACTGCCAATATTCAGTTTCTAAGATCAGCCACTTCAAGCTGAAAAGGGCCACCGGAAAACAACCAGCCACCACCGCAACTTGCTGGAAAACTCCACCAGTTTTAATGGCAGATTCACAGCCAGCAGATGGTGCTCTATCTCGCTGAGATTTTCTTCAAGCTGAGGCTTCTGTACAGCTCAGATTGTTGCTAATGAACCTGGAGAAAGGAGAGATTGGAACCCCCGCACCAACCTGCAGATGGTTCAAAGGTTGGAGAGAAATCAGTCGATTTCCTTGGGCAATCACTGAATGATGAAGATGAGATCTGGATCCAACACATGGTGTTGATCTGATCTGATATAAGTACTGGAGTGTGGTCCACTGAGCTGACGATGATGCAGATCTGATCTTCGAAGAGATTTGAGAGGAGAAGGGAAGCAAAGAGAAAATGACGAGAGAGAGAGAGAGAGAGAGAGAGAGAGAGAGATGAATTCGGGTGCTGATCTCAAGTCTAGATCGAATCTGGACGGTCAGGATTGATTCTCTGACCTGCTGATATGTAAGGGAAGGTGGACTAAAGGGTCTCGATCTCTCAGATCTAGGGTTTCTGTTTTTAGAAACGAAAAAGAGAAAGAAACGAAAATATTTCCATTTAAATATGGAATAGCCGATCCGTGTGAAGCACAATGGAGGGCTGAGATACTTCTAAAACCAGTCTTTCTAGACCACTATGAACGGCCAAGATGTTTGGAATCCAACAGACGCGGATTGCCAACCTGGCAGTTTCTAAATTGGGAAATATGCACACAAACCTGACTTTGGCTTGACTTTAACACCTAGATGATGATCCTCATACAAGGAAACCATCATGGATAGGTGGAGCACCAAAAGATTTACCAGATAGACGGTTCAGATCATCCTAAAGTGGGCCATACAAAGCGAACTCTTCAATTTGCAAGGCTGCTGGAAACACAGTCTGCATTTGGACAGTCTGACTTTGACGCCGCATTGCGCACATGACAGAGAACATCAGCGTGAGATACTAACAAGGTTTTGGTCACGCCTCTACTGTGAACCAGATGAATGGTTCAGATCACCCGTACCATTGACCGAAAGTGGGCCGCACAGGCCCCAAATACGGACAGCGTCCGTCCGTTCTCTAGCGACAGCACTGGAAAGAGAGAGAGATTCCTCTTTTAGAACTTGCGGGTCAGCAATTGCTGACCCATTTTATTAAAATGGTGCACCTACTGCTGACCCATTTTATTAAAATGGTGCACCACTAGTGCACCACCAACTGGTGTACACTCACACCAACAATGGGTCCCACATCGATCTATGGAGAAATCCACACCGATCATTCACTTCTACCACCCATGCTGGAGCTGATATCTTAATAATGATCCAGCCAATCACTCAGGTGGGCCATATCAATTAATTTCATGATCTAATGTGGATTAACATTAATCCGACGGTTGGATTAACACCAAATCAGATTTGGACGGTTAAAATTATCTTAAATCTAGTTTAGCCCACATCAATAGATGTAATAACATTTATAACATTAATATTTCATTTTCATAACACAATGGTTATATTTTAATTAATTACTATTTTAATTCACATTGAAGTGTCCCTCCTCACATTATGACGGTCCACAAAGATAGACCAACTCTATGAGTTATGAACCCTATTCTGAAGTAATTTTATCAGGTAAATAATCCACACTACTTGAATTAATACATCAGCTTTAAATTTTCTATATTATTAACTTTAAATAGTAGCTTGATTTTGGTGTCTATTTTCTACATTAACTTGTTTAATTCTAGGCTTAATAGTAACACCCAAGTACTTGAAAAGTACGGGGTGTTACATAGGGAGTCCATGATAGGTAGCCTTCTGGTGGTTTTTTCCCCAGATACTACCTGAATCTGTATTTTTTGTATATTTCCCTGTTGGCTCAATAATATTTCTTCTTTCCTTAAAAAAAGTCTTGTTTGGTCCTACGTGCTGCAATTAAGAAGGGACCACTTTAGTAACTCAGCTTATGCGGTCACTGTCTTTGGCAGAATTAGTGAATAATCGGACATAGGGCTCAGTGAGTTCGAGAACTCTTTATGTTACTAACTTGTTAAAGAAAAGATAGAGATCTGTTCTAATAGAGAAGACTGATCAGATTTCGAATGATTTTCTAGACCTGGGGGGATCCGATTTATATAGATGGGGTGAATGGATTGCACCTGAGGCCATCAATGATCAGATCGTTGTAAAAAAATATTTTTGACAGCTGGCTCATTAATCCAGACATTTCAAACTGTTGGATCAATGATCTGACTGTTTGGATCACTAAATGGTTGGCCCTTTTTTTTACTATTGGCATTAACCAACGTTGGTTTTTAACCATTCTCTACAACAGAACAGATCTGACCATTTTATAGAAAATATTTAAGCTGGTCTTCTCACACTTTGCACTTTCTCACACCGCGATGCACATGTGCAAAGTGTAAAGTGCACCACTAACGCATCTATAGCCACACAGCCACTCAGCCACTCAGCCACATTGCCTCGCCTACACCCTCGCCAGCGCGAGCACGAACAAGCAACCCAAATCACTCTATTCCTTTTCTCGAAGTAAACCAAACATAAAGAGGTTTTTTAATAAAGCCTTTAAAACTTTCATTTCTAAGTGATGTGGGATAAAGACAAAAAAAATCTATTTTCACAATTTTTGAAAATTGGTTTGAAGAGAAACGAAAATTCATTTGAAATTTTGATTAAAAATCAATTATTTGATTACCCAAAGAATTTCTCAACAATACCCCACTTGGTTAAATTAAATAATGAAAATTTTATCAAAGAATATATATAGTTTTTATGCATAAAGAAAGATATCTTTCGATTTGAATCTTCTCTTAATGTAGGTATTTCAAAGCTCTATCGAAATCCCTGATAGCCGCAACCTTGAATCGGTTATTCCTTAGTGATAGAATCAGATATACCGCACACATAATAACATATGTGTTATATGAGTTCCCTTATGGGCCATTTGGATGGGAGTAAATGGAGGTAAATGAGTGGAATTGGTGGTAAATGAGTGAAATTGGGAGTAAATGGAGGGAAATGGTATTTGGAGTGTGTTTGGATGGAAGTAAATGAAATGAAATGGGAGTGAATGTGAGAGGATTTGGAAGTAAATGGGCGAAATGCCTTTTTGAGCTCCTTTGGAGAGTCGCACTTGTAAATGAAGGTCATACATGTGCGACGCTAATGATACTCCCCAATAATCCAAATATCGGCTATATCACTAAAATCATACCAAAAGAATGATCTAAACCATCTAAAGGATAACCATCTAAATGAATAGTTAAAAAACATTGGCAAGTTTCTTGTTTATGATCCTTACATTTGTGGCCTACCTGATGCTCGAAATTTCCTCATTTTTTGCTGAAGTATATATTTCAATGGGCTTATTACAATCATTTTATAAAATATAGCATATGCACATTAAGTTGGGATATTAAAGCTGATTTTGGATATCAGATATATTCTTATGAATACATTGAAAATTCAAAAGCATTCCAATTCTTCCCATTTACTCCCATCTAAATAGAATATTTTTATTTTAGATGCATTTCATTTACTTTCATTCAAACAAAACTGTGCAAATCTATTTACTCCCAATTCGTTTACCTCTAAATCCATTTCTCATTTACTTCCATTTACAAGCTCTCAAACGAGTCCTTATACTACTCTCTCAACATATTTAATGGCCATGTGCATATCCTGTTTCATAAATGATCCCGAGAAAAACTCTAATTTTCATAAGAGACGGCACCACATCTACGTTCACATAGGTGAAATTCTTCTAATGTTTCCATTACTATTAAAACCCTTGTCCTTTAGACTGGATTTTATTAAGAGTTCTAAAACTCAGCACTTTATCTGTAACGACCAGCACTTTCATCATGGATAGGGTTCTATATAGTTTTTAGTGTAGAAACTTTTCACTTATCAATGACTTGTTCTTATCTATTGAACCCAGACTTAGAGATTTTTTTAAATTTTAAGTTGGGTTTCCATCACTGATGAAGTTTTGAGAAAAAAGTTTAAACCACATCCCTCTAGATGATGTCTTTACTACTTGTCTTGTTAGAGATTTAATAAAAGGATCAGCCAAGTTATTACTTGACTTCATATATGAGATCGCAATAATTCCATCTCAGATTAACCCTATGTTTTTAAATTTCTTGATGAAAAAAAGTTCAAACCGTTGAAATTGAGTTTTTAACTGTTAATGATTTATTTTAAAGCATGCATATTAATGAACATTCAGTAAGCTAAGATATGATGGTCCACTCTTTGTGGTGACATAAGATTCAACTGAGGATGGACATCATAGATAGTGAAAGGAAATAAATGGTTAGGGTGCATAGATTAGGAAGATACACAAGCTTTATTCGCACTATAGTATATAAAAGTTCTATGAGGATGGCACTACAGTATCGGGTACTCCCATAAAACCTAAAGTCTCCCTTTATAAGATCCTATTGCCAAAAGGATGAGAAGTGGATCAGAGAGAAGACATGGAGGTCCCCACCCCCTTGGGACATCAATGAGAGAGTGGGAAGAGAGTGAAGAGAGAGACACACACAGAGAGAGAGAGAGAGAGAGAGTGGGCATGTAATAACCTGAAAAATTTCACACGCAAGGAGGTACACAAGTGCTTTCCTACATGTGTATTTTAGTGAGTACAATTGTTTTTAAAGAGGACGTTTAGATGAATGTGTATATATGCACCTTTAGACTCGTATGCATTTTACAATGAACTTTGAACCCTTAAATATCTTCATATACATGATCATTTTTAGTAAATATGAAACGTCAATAGTAAATCTCAGTTGTCTGACCTTGAGGTATCAATCACCAACATATTCATAAATTGCACTACCCCAGAGATGGATTCTCGCAATCTTTTCTCTGTCGATGCTACTTACTTCAAGAGAAGATGTTAGAAACAATGATTAAATCTAAACCATCCAACCTTGAAGATGGATCTTAGAGTCATAAAAGATAAAGAAAAATGGTTCGAACGCCCGGAAAGCTCGCCGTGTTTAATGAACTCCTTGTCACACCCTAATACTTTAACACATTAAATCACCAGCCAAATACCAATAAAGCTTCAAATTTCCATATCCTTAGCTCTGTAT